>JADRCO010000135.1:0-50324 GCA_021464525.1 Rhizophagus sp. LPA8_4_AMF | reverse complement strand
GATGATTGACATTTCTCTTACCAAATAAAGGTTTATCATTTCCTTATTTAGTAATGATCGATACAAATAAAATTTTTGGATAGTTGATGAGTATAGATGCGCTGCACCATAATATTTAATATTAACATATTATTAACATAAATAATAAAATATTGATATCTTTAAAATAATGCACATTGTAATATACAAGTAATGAACATTTTGATTTGGTAATGAACATCAAATAGTTGTGACATCTATAGTACATCACTGGGTCTGATGTTCAGCATTAGTTTATGATGTACATCAAGTAGCCAATGTACATTTGATGAATATTATTTTCGTAACTTTCTGATGACAGTTAAAATGTACTTTTTTTTCATATATATTACAATATACCTATACTTATGAAAATTAAAATACAGATAGGTTTAACTTGCTAAATACTTTAAAAAATTTTAATAAAACATTAGTATATTTGAAAAAGAAATTTCAGGTAAAAAAAAAAGATTTGTTTTAAAGATCGTAAAATGTAATATTAAAATTTATAGTACAGATCTTTATTTTATTATGTAATCTCATATCTGAGTAATTAAAAAATCAAATTTGCTACATAATTATTTATCTAACTAATTAATAATTTTAGCAAAAAAATCTCATATAGGGTAAAATTTATCATGCTGCTATGCAACTTTATATCTAACATATTTATATATTGTTTGGATCCTCTCAGAATTTTTATATAAAACCTACTGTATTACATATCACAGGTAAAATACTGTTCAACCAGCATAATTGCTAGTTGGAGTAAATTTGTACAAATTTGTATGTAAATAAGGAGCTACCAGTAATCATTACAAATTGGATATAAACCAGAAATATACTGATTGTTATTTATAGTTAATATATATATTTCTGATTTGTATTTATTTTATAAATTTTTATCAATTTTTATAATACCGGTTGAAGAATATTAATTAAAAAAAATAATTTACCAATGAAAAAAATCGGTAAAATCAATATCACTAGACGAAATGAAAATTGGCTGATTGGACTAGTCAATTATGGTTTGTGTGCTGAATGATAATCTTTTTTAAAGAAACTTTAAAAAAAAGTTTTTAAACCTTCTTTTTTACTTCTTTTTTTTTGTAGACATCAGCTTTTGGATTGGTAAGTTTAAAAGTTTCATTTTGAAACTTTATCTTAAGTTTTTTTTCAAAAATTATTCTGATTTTTTTTATTTCTTTTTTTAGGTATCAGCTTCAACCCTCATTTTGGATCGGTAAGTTTTAAAAGTTTCGTTCTTTTGAAACTTTATATTTTTAAAAAACTAACTTTTTTCTCTTTTTTTTAGGTATCGGCTTTGACTTTTCGATTTAATCAGTAAGCTTCAAAAGTTTCATTTCAAAACTTTGAAACTTGTTTTTTTTAAAAAAAATAAAAATTTTATTTTTTTCTTTCTTTTTTTTAGGTATCAGCTTCGATCCTCATTCTAGATTGATAAGTTTTAAAAGTTTTGTTCGTTCTTTCAAAACTTTGGTTATTAAAAAAAAGTATTTTTTAATATTTTTTATTTCTTTTTTAGGTATCAGTTTTATTTTTTTGATTTAGATCGGTAAGCTTTGAAAGTTTCATTTCTTTTGAAACTTAAAATAAACAATTTTTTCTTTTTTTAGGTTCATCACGCTTCGACATTGCGCTTTTGATTATTGGTAAATTTCAAAAGTTTCACATCGAAACTTTGAAACTTTATTTTTATTTTTATTTTTATTTTTCATTTTTTTTTAGGTCTGTAATCTATATCAGTTGACGTCATGCTTTTGATTATTGGTAAGTTTCAAAAGTTTCATTTTGAAACTTCAACACTTTTTTTAAAAAAAAAATTTAATTTTTTTTCTTTCTTTTTAGGTATCAACTTCGACTTTTCAATTTGGATTGGATAAGTTTCAAAAGTTTCATTCTTTTGAAATTTTTTTTTTAAAAAAATATTCTTTTCTAATATTTTTTTCTTTTTTTTTTAGGTATCAGCTATGACCCTACATGCCAGATCAGTAAGTTCAAAACCTAGATAAACAAACTAAGCTGAACGGACTAGGCTCTTAAAAGAATGAACCAAGCTTCTTTTATTTTAGTTTTTACTTTCCAAAGAACGTAATTAACGTTCTCTTCTCTTTTTATTTAGGAACTAGAATTAATGGATAAAGCTGAACGACCGGAAACTTGAATGAACTTATGGTAAGTTCATTCTTTTTTTGTTTTATTTCAGGAAACGTAATTAACACTCCCTTTTCTTTTTATTTAGCAACCAGAATGAACAGACAAACCGAACGCTTAGGATTTTGAACGAACGAACTGAAGGTAAGTTTGTTTTACTTTTTTTATAAATTGTGTTTCAGGAAATGTAATTAACATTCCCTTTTTTATTTTTTTAAGAACTGGATGAATGAATAAGGCTGAATGACTGAAAACTAAGTGAACAAATTGGAGGTAAGTTCTTTTTTTTCTATTATTTCTTACCTTCAGGAAACATAACTAATGTTCTCATCTTTATTTTTTTAGCGACAGCTTCTTGAAACTTCGAAATGGGATGGTAAGGTTCTTTAAGAGAGTGGATGGTATTAATGGTATTAGGAAACTTTACCAATGCCATTCTCTTTATCTTTTTTTAGGTATTTGAATTGTCCTTGGACGGTTCTTACGGGTAAGCTTTGTACAGTAGTATTAATAGCGTTAGAAAATAACACTAATGCCTTTTTCTTATTTTTTAGGTTATTTGTTGGAATTGAACCAACTGGAACTTTACCAAACTGTTAACAACAGGTAGGTCTTTTTGTAATAGTGCTTTCTTTTCATATATTTATCTAATCTTTTTTTCTTTTTTTTAGGTCTGTTGGAATCTACATAATAGATTAGATAAATTAAATAGATAGTAATATATTTAGATTTAGATAGATTTGATAAAAAAAATAAATTGTAATAATTATAAATGAATAAAAATAAATTGTAATAGACAATAATAATTAATAGCAAATAAATAACTATTTTTAGTTGTTAGTCAATAGTCTGCCAATAGTCTGCTTATTTAATACTAATACGTGCAGCCTATTTGATACAGATTAATCCTAAGGTCAGCCTATTTGGTGCCAATGTTACATGCTGATTGGAGCTGATTATATTCTGATTTGTGCCATTAATTGACCGCAATCGGCATTCATAAAAATGGTTCAATATTCTCCAACCGGCATCTGATTAGCACCAAATAAGGATGACTATTGACATCTAATTAGATGCCGATTTGTCAGCATTTGACCTGTGTATATTAGATATCAATATCTATAAGGTATCTATAATTTTGACTAGTAATTTTGCTTAATAATTTTATTTAAGTTATTTTTTAATAATTTTTTTTAAAGAAATTTTTTGTTTTTATTAAAATTTTGAAGGACCCTGGACATTACATATACAACTTAAAAAGTAACTTTTTTACAGATTGGCCTAAATTTATAAAAAAAAATCATATTTTTGCGATTATCTTAGCATTCAGTGATCTAATTTGTGCAGATTTTTTTTGGTTTGTAGTCCTTATCAAGCTTTACAAAATAAAAAAACTGCATAAATTGGATCACTAGATGCTAAGATAATCGCAAAAAACTGAAAATAAAAAAAGAGCAAATTGGATCTTTTTTGGCAAAAAATCAGTTGTAAGTTATATATGTAATGTCTAGGATTCTGATTTTAGGGTAATTTTTTAATAAATTTTCAATAAAATTTATTTGGAATTTTCTTTAAAAATTTTTTTATATATAAATCCAGATTTATAATTGTATAATTTATAATAAAATTTGAACTTATATGATGATTTTGTATAAAGCTTCTAATAAAATTAGGTGTATAAAGTTATATTAAAATTTTGGATTTAGATCTGAATTATATATGTATTTTTCAGGATTTTGGATTGCATCTCTACATTTAGTAACATTTCTTTAAAAAATATAATAAAAAACTCTCCTTTCCACTTACATAATTTCAAAATTCAGGTCATATTCTTCATCTGGTAATCTAAAAAAAGAAAGAAGCATTTAATAATATTTCTTTAATGAATATTATAAAAAATCCCACTTTCAATTTCTTTTACCTAAACTTCAAAGTCTGGGTTGTATTCTTCATTTAGTAACCTATAAAAAAAAAGAAAAAGGAAAGCATTAGAAATATTTTTCTTAAAAAAACAAAATATTATCAATCCACCTTTTTACTTACATAATTCCAAAGTTGGTTAGTAGTTTAATATCATCTGGCAATCTAAAAAAAGAAGAAAGAAACATTAAAAACATTTTTTAATGTTAAAAAATACATAAAAATCTCATCTCCTCTTACCTTAATTCCAAAGTTCAGTTTATAATATTTTGGTATTTATAATTCATATATTCTTTTAATAACAAAATAAATAAAAATAATTTTTTTTGCAAATAAAAAATAATAAAATAAAGTTTAAAATGAAAAAAAAATCAGTTTTAAAAAAAAGTAGATTATTAGCCAGATTATATAACAGTTAATCAAATAGATCAGCCATTATTTACAAATTATCAAAATGCTGAAATTATATGTATGTTATATGATATACTATATCAAAATGCTGAAATAGTTTTGCAGGTTTTGGCAGTTTTGCGGATTTTGGCAGTTTTGACATTTCAGCATTTTAGGGTAATTTGCAAAATTAGTTTTGGCAGTTTCACATACTCCATCCTGCCAAAACCTCTTAGTTTCAACAAGCAACATTAGCTTTCAGTATATTAGTTTGATTTCACATATAATTGTGATCTATTGTAGGTCTAGAAGTATAATTAATATCATGTTAAAAGCATTTAAAAATATTCTTGTAGATAGATAATTTTACTTGCATTTAAAAATGGCTTTAAAAGTTTAATTGTAAAAACTTTTTCCAATATTTTAAAAATATCACACTTTTAATAATGATTTTAAAATATCATAATGTGCTTTAAGAATATTTTCATAACATCTTAAAAAAATTGACTTGTTCAGTAAAGTATAAATTAATAGATTATAACACTTTATAACATATTAATCAATAAACTATGATGTCTTAGGACATATTAATCAATAAACTATGGTATTCTAGACTTCTAGAACATAATAGTCTGGATCAAGTAGTATCCTAAAACATGATAATATATTAATATATTATCATTTTCTAGGTCACTACTACTGTATTTTATTACATATTACAACTTTGGGTGGAATTTTAATATTTAATTTATTATTATTTTTAAACAATTATTTAAACATGTTACATTTTGTTCTATAACTTTTCCTTTTTTATTTGTACCCAATCAGTGTAATGAAATCACGTGGTGGTGAAAGTGTGTTATCACGTGATCTTGTAAACCAACATTTATATTACGCCCGAATTGGGCTGTGAATTTTTTTTATAAGAATCCTGCAAAGTAAGGTAATTTCGTTTATTTCTGCATCTGGAACGGAAAAAAATTGATAATAGGTATAATAGACCTACAACTCTTTGAATAAACGTGACCGACATTACGTGCTGTGCAAATGGGGGATACTTATTTTTGAATGTAAGATAAGCAGATAAATTACAAAGCAAAGCGAAACGTTCATTCATTATTTTTAATTTATAAGACAAAGCGAAACATTCATTATTTTTTATAATCACATGGGAAATAAAATTTTAAATTTTAAATACGTACAATTTATGGAAGAATATATGTCATTGTATTATGGATGATCAAATTTACGCCATCATTAGGGAGTAACGCCAGTTTAGTGGGCCAAGCCGATTCGGAAATTAGAATATATTATTTGGCAAATTCATTAGATAAATACTCTTAAGATGCATAAAGAATTGATACAAATCTTCGCAAACAAAGTTGACTAAAATTATCTTTGATAGGTTTTTTTTGATGTAAAATTCTTATCTGTTAAAAAAATATTAATTTATTAAGTTGCAGAATTAGAATTTTTTATATTTTTAATGCAGTACAAAAATTACGTATTGTACTAGGTTAAATTAATGAAGACTCGGTAAATCGTTTTGGATTTGTAGGGCTGAAATGTTTTTTGGGCGGCGAAAAGGAAAGTCTGGTGATGTTACACTGCTCTTATAAATGTCCAATTGGAATAATTCATTACCTCACATGTTATCCATACGATTTCCTAATTTGAAAGTTTTGCAGATCGTGAAAGAGTACCATCAAAGTTATTCTTTGTTGATTTGAAATTCATGCATTAACCAATGAATTTGATAATATACTACACGTGGATTACTTAAGTTTACCAATTATTATGTTCAAATATAGCACACCTGAGAAACTCTCACCAATAATATTAGGCAATTTTTACATTTATTTAGGATAGAATGATAAATATATAAATAAGGGTTAGAGTAAATTTTTTTTTTTTTTTCAAATTATTTAACCGTCGGCTTTTCTTTTTATTTTTAAAAATTTTTTTTTTTTACCTTTTTTCAAAGAAAAAGATATTTCTTTTTTAACAAAAATTACTTTTTTCTTTTTAGATTATATTATAATAAATTACAATACGTAACTCTTATTAAAAAAAAAAGGGGGGAAAAAGGAAAAAAATGAATAATAATAATAATAATAATAATAATAATAATACAACGGGGTATCGACCTATCGTTCCAGCACCATCATCATCGTCAACGATAATATCTCCAATGATTCCAATATCACCACATCATTCACCTCAAGCACGTCCAAGTCCTCAACATGGAATTTTACCACCACCAATGTCATTTCGTACACCACCAGTTTCACCTTTCTCTCTTCCAATTAATATGAATCCAGAATATTTGCCACCGCCACTTCAACCACTTCCACCAATGATGTCCATGACCACACCACCTTCACCAACTAACGGAAGATACGAACAACGTATTTTACCAAAGCAGCAAGCGCCTTCAACTTCAGTATTTTCAGTACCAATGACACCTTCTAATGCTAGTAGTGTTATGCAACATCATAATTCCGTAATTCATCCCCCTTATCAACAACAACGTGTTTCTCTGGGTGGCGCAGCAACAGGAGCAAATGGAGATAAACAGCTTACTACAGCAGATCAACGTGAATTAGCTCGTAAAGTATCACATTCTGCAATAGAAAGACGACGTCGTGAAAGAATTAACGATAAAATATTGCAGTTAAAAGAATTAATTCCAAGTTGTGCGGATCAAGATCATTTACATAAATTAAGTATCCTTCAAAGTGCCATCGAATATATACAATATTTACAAGGCTGTGTCGCAGAATCAAGAAAACGTGAAGGAAATAATAATTCAGAAGAACGTTTTACCAAAAGATCAAAATTTGATCGTTATGAAATTCCTATTCCTAAACATCTCAAAGATGATGATTCTGACAAATCGGAATATAAGCGTAAAAATAGTAGCGGGAAATTCAGTGATAGTGATGGTGAGACTAGCGTTACTTCCACTAGCGCAAAAAGAGCAACTGCTGACGCCTCTACCAACACTGATACTGATTCTAAAAGTGGTGGAGAAATTAATCATGAAGAAGCAAATACTTTATTATTATTATCCAATTCAACTTCTACAGACACCAATGACAATAACAACAACACCACCAATAATAATAATAATAAAGAAATACCGAAAACCAGAGATGTTGAAGTGCAGACTTTTCCCAACACAAATGAGACTATTGAAATTGAAGAGAAGGAAGAGGAACAGAAAGAGGAACCAAGGGGAGGAATAAGTGTTCAACAATTGTTATGTAATTAGTATTATTTATACTTGTATTTATATGATAATACATTTCATTTTAACTGTAACTTTATTATCGTATACTATCTTTTTTAAAATAATACTCTTTTTACGTTCGTTTAATTGTTTAACATATGTACATATATACATATATATGTGTGTATTTATATGATTTTATTTACTTTATGATTAAGTATAGTAGCGGTAATGCGCAATTCCAAAAAAAAAAAAAGTAATGATAAATTTAACTATTTATGGTTATGGTTGTATATAAAATAGTAATGGGTATTAGGATTACTTTTTGACATTACTATTTATTTAGGGAATTTTCTTTTTTAATAAAGTATGAAAAAATATATATAAAAAAAAAAAAATTATTCATTGTTTAATTTCTTCTTTAAGACGATATCCAATAATAAGATATTAATTATTTATTAATTATATATTATTACAAAGCCATTTTTCTATATTTGGATTAGTTCGAACGGACGGTCCTGCAATTAATTTATTCATATACAGCTAATCAGGTTCTAGATTTTCCTTTTATGTTCATACATTTTTTACAAAGAAAATATTTATTTTCTTTCAAGTATATGACTTATTTTTTGAATATAAACATTCTAATCGGATACTCGAAGATAACATCGGATAAAGATAAGAAATTTCTAGGCGCTTTTAAAGATTTCGGAACTACCCGAAGTACGGTGAATTTAAAATTAAAAATTTAAAATTGATAATTTACCCCCACAAATTGTAAATATTTTGTAAATAAATATGCATTGCGAAAGTGCATAACCGAAAAAAATATTTGATGTATTACCCTATAAGTAAATATTTAATTAAAATGATACTTTCAAGAAAATTAATAAATAAAATGTTATATATACATAAGTATATTCCATACTCCTATATTTATCTAATTTTTTTATAAATTTGTATTTTCAATCTTCTCTTCTACAGCATCATCAGTAACAACCACTTTTACTTCATCATTATCTTTATGCGATAAAATATCATCTTTTCTAATCACGTTAATTTGAAATTCTAATCCATCATTAGTCATAAAATTTGCTTTATATCCAGGTTTCATTGTTTTTAATCGAACTGAAAGTGGTTTATGAGATACTGGTAAATGCAATAACGGATAAAACTGATGATACGCATAAAGTCCAAGAACGAGTCCTATTTATTAGAAGATAATGAAATTAGATTCAAGATGGTAAAAATGTTTAATAGATGGTTTAAAGTTAAATAGATACCAAGTATAGAGCCTGCAAGAACATCTTGCCAATGATGACGATAATCTTGAGTGCGTGAAATTGCAATATAAATTGCAAGAATTAGAGGTGCGACGGCAATGAATCCTTTATATGTGTAACCCTTTCGATCAAATATATGTAATTTTCCCGCTAAATAGAATGTAAGAAATCCTAATCCAGCAAAAGAATCTGTTTATTTAAAAAAATAAATATATATATAAATTAATAACTTCACAAAAATATGATTATATAATATATATTTTAAAAGTGAAATAAAATACTTGAAGAATGTCCAGATAAGAAACTTTTGAATCCATCATTTAGTAAATCGGTTCTTGTGCATATTTCAGAACTACTTAATCCATAAATTTGAGCATCAGTTGAACCTCTTATTGGCTGACATCTATCAATAAAATCAGGTCTTGGTCGTCCAACCAGAATCTTAAATATTTCTGTTAACAATAATGTTAACGACATACTTAAAAGTAACCCTAATGTACCGTGATGCCAATCATGTAAACTTCTTTTAATTACAAGAGCCACAAAAGTTATAATAATAAAAGGTACAATCAATGCAAGAATCTATTTCAATAATAAATAAATTATTAAATAAATTAAATTAACTTTTTAAAATGATTTATTAATTCTTACCGTACATAACCAAATTGGTATGGTTTCCTTTTCCGCGTAAGGAAATTGGATCGACTTATCTTCCAAAGAAAATAATCGATGAAATGGCTCGATTTTTTCAACCATCAAACATCCTATAATAAATATAATAACGAGAATCCAACTATAAATTTATAATATTAAGTATTAAATTTTGATTTAAAAAAAAAAAATATATAAAGTGAACTACATTATTATAATATAAGTTATGATAATTACTCTATTATATACTCCTTTATGAGTCTGATCTTTGAAAATTGTGCCATTTTTTTACTTAAAAATTGTCAAAATACGGTCATTTTTATAAACTTTTTTACCCGTCCGTTAAACTCCGTCATTATATATACTAAAAAAAGGTTGAAATCAATTAATTTAAGTTAATTTGGTAAAAAAGACTCGAAAAGCCACGTACGTTTATCTATTCTGAGTAAGAAATGTATAAATAGCAAAAAAAAAATGATTGTAAAAGAAAATCGTATGTTACACAAGTACTTTTTTTACAGCCGTATCCATATTTCAAGCTAACTGAAAAGTGAAAGTGAGTAACGTAATTGGCTAAATACATAATGTAATTCACATGATTTACTTACGTTACTTCCATTAAAGATTATAACAACCTCGGAAACAGGAATGTCACCAAATTCTTTTAGTAACTTGAAACCTAACTTGGCAGAAGATTACACTGATCCAATCGAATTATTCTTATAATAAGTACCAAAGCCTCCATTTGAGTAATTAAATGCATAATATAGTAAAAACAATTAGAAAATTGCCCTCAACCCACTAGAAAATTATAAAGGGAAAAGTAACCAGCAAATATAAACCTATAATTACTAATATAAAAGAAAAAAATAAAAAAAAAGAAAATTCTATAACTTTATGTTCAAAAATTCTACATTTAACAAAATTAAAGGTACAGTAGGTATACTACAAAGGTAATAGTAAAGTTTATCTCTTTTTTTTCTTCTTCTTGACATATAGAGGTAATTATAAATAAGGTTAAATAGATACTTCAAATGTATTTAAAGATTAATGTTTGATTTGATTTATTGTATTATCAGAAGATTTACAAAATTCAATTCTTTATAGCAAAGATCTAATAAGGATACAATTAAACTAGTGTTATTTGGTTTATTCCAATAAAAAATTAATGAACAAAATATTTTTTTTTACATTCTCTAAAATTCCTTTTGTATTTAATGGATCCTTAATAAAAATTCTTTTATTTGTAAATTTATGGCGTTAAGATTGCCAATCTTGACTGAATAACCCGATATAGTTTTCTCCAGCTCATCAGTTCTGGCCTTAAGCTCCCGTCTCAACTCCTTTTCTCAGCCTCAACCTCAGCAAACTTTAGTAACTTCTCTCTGAGTTCGGAAATCTCAGCATTCTCCTTCCTAAGCTCTGCAATCTCAGCTAAGAGCTTGGAATTAATTCTCTCAATGAATCAATGGATTACATGTTTGATAATAATTTTTTTATATATGATGGGATAATTCAAAAGTTCATTAGCATAGATAAAAAAACGAGATAATATCCTCATCGGAATTACTGATTTATTGATGTAAAAAAGAAATTACAAGATTCGGTAATGCATAAACTTGTTTTACAAAGTTTCTAGACTAATGCTGGCCGGTTGGGCCAGGTTGGCCCGCATTAATCACGTGATCTCGAAATTAAAAAAAAAAGCCACACTGATTAGTCAAATATCGTGACCACTCGTACGACGTAACATTAATTCATCTTGTTTAATAAATACTAATCTAATTAATCATTTTTTTTTCTAAATTACTTTTTTTACTTTTTTTCTTTTTTTACTATGGTTATTAATTTTTGTCGGAGTATCTATATTATTTGCTATATTACGTCACAACAAGCCACAAAAAGTTTATCAAGAGTTTATAGTCACGATGTATTCAGAAAAGTATATATATAATACCCTCAAAAAAACTTCTCTCCCCCCAAAAAAACTCCAAACTAAAGAAATATTGTCAAGATCGATGCGTCATTCATACTTTACATACTTTCAAGCAACAACGATCCTGATGTTCATGCGGTTAACATTTACAAAAACGATAAGGATAAAAATAGATACGTCAATTTGGATAATATAAATGTCCCCTTAAGCCTACTCGAAGTTTTACACCTCAGGGAGTATTAAAGAAGTCAGTGATTCCGACAAAAACAATTTGAAACTTTGGAAAGTTATTGGTTCAAGCGTAAAGATATTAAAGAGCAAAATATCTCTAGAAGAAGACATTGTACAAAAACTTTATGGAAAAGAAATGGAACTTGAAGAACTGTTTAGTGAATATTTTCAAGATGAATTGGTTAATAATAATAAATCTGGAAGTTCCATCATCACCATCATCCCCGCCATTGGTAAGTTTTCCCTATGTTTTACCTCTCGAACAAGAAATTTGCAGTAACAAAATATCGATTTGGTCTGATCTCTTTTTTTCGCGTTAAAGCAGGTCCCTCTCAGAAAGGCGTTCCACAAGGTACAGTATCTAAATAACTCCGAGTATTGTTATGTCAGAAAATCCTCTAACTAATCTCAACCACCTATCGGTTTTAGGACTTAATTGGAATGATGCTTCTTCCATCTACGAATAGATACAACAATTCACATTGCACCGTGACCGAACCCGAGTAAGTCTTTCAGCTTTGTCATCTTTTCAGTCGTGTGTTTCTTAATCCCTCTGACTAAATCAGATGATCCTTTTTTTAGCTTGTTAGAACTTTGGTGGGAACTTCAAGTTTTGTGGGCGAGATTTCGCTATTGACACCCTCTGGAATGGAGATTCGTCACGAAAAGGGATCGTGGGTCGATTTAACGAACGTGATAAAAATGACGAAGGTAATCATCCAATCCCTGTCTTGGCTGGCGGACCTGGAACAGGAAAGAGCAGGTTTCTTGATGAAATCGAAGGGATACTCGATCAATGCGTTATGGATTCTAACAGTAAAAAAATTCATGATGCTTTCACAAATATGATCGTCATCAACACCACATACGGTAATGGATCCCCTGCTGATGAAGTGGATACAAATGTTGGCGCACAGGCATCTCTCTCGATACGCATTTTATATGAACACTTTCAACCTCAACACGAATATGGCAAATTCGATTTTCCTGGCTTTCGCTCACGTTGCAATTGTTATCCAAATGTTTCGGACTTTACCTTGAGCACTGCTCTTGAAGTTATATACACTGATTATATGAAAATAAAAAAATCAACTACCTCTAATCCTCTATTGGTTCTGGTCCTTGGCATTGATGAGATCAACAAACTGTACGAAAACAATCTAACCTACTTTAAATTTCTCATAAACTCTATTGGAGGATTAATGTGTAATACACCTAGGAAAATTTTTTTCATATCTATTCTGGCCGGAACTATTGAAGGGCCATTGGAAAAGTATATCACGTATTCCATGCACCAGCCACTTCCCCTCCCATTAAACCTCCTTAATGAAAAGGATTCGATCGAGATCGGCAAGAATTTGAAACTATTCGATGATGATTATACCATTCGTGTATCAACGACATTGGAGGACATCTGAGAACCTTGGAGTCTTTTTACGAAAAATTTTCAGAAGAATTGGATCAATATGAAGGGGATCCTTATCGAGTGAAAATTGAGGACATAATGATAGATGTCAAATGTGCTATTGAAAGAAAGTATCGATTATCATTAAACTCAAAGTGGTTGGACGTGCCTCTTGTAAAAGCTATATTGGAACTGCCTGTTGACAAATATGAGAAGATTAAAATTGACGATGGAGAAATAAGCTTTCAGGACCTCAGTTTTATGGGAATTTTAAATATATAAGAAAAGACTACAGGTTGCTATATTCGGTTACTTTACTTGTGGGCAAGTGTACTTGTCAAAAAGTCTAAACATCCTGGAATGGTGTATTGAAGTCCATGTTTGATTATGACGATCCAATTTATTGGGAAAACTTTGAAGATTTCAATGCAAAGTTCTGGGCATTACGCCTCAGTCTCTTCCATTTGTTAGGAAGAAAATCAAGCTGAAAGAACTTCTTAAAACAAAATTTTCTCGTGACTTCCCAGAGGAAGTTTATGTTATCCTTCCTGAGAATGTAAAATTGTGTAAATTACGACATCGATATCCAGATATTATAAATATTTTCTTGCAAATTGCAATATAGATGCCCCATCAAAACTCAAAAACGTAAATCATATTATTTAGCTACTGAGATTAACAACAACAAAAATATGAATGAAATGGAAGTGAATTTGCGTTGTTATGCTAATCTGGATTGTCTGAGAAATGAAGATGTTGTGAATGAGAAATATATGGATCGTGTATTCCTAAATGCACCTGGAGCACCCTTTGATGTCTTCGGTTTTCTTAAGTACATCATTAATGATGAAAGTTCCGAAACTGAGATCTTCTTGATTGCCCAACTAATAAAATACACAAATATTGAATCACTTGAACCCATGATTATTGACCAACATTTATTTGATGGCGAGTATGAAAAGGTAATAGTTCTTCACCTATAATGGGTATCATATGCATCATTTAATTGTTTGTTAATGGATTTCTTACAAGGTCTCCGAAGCTACAAAGGATGTTCCCGTAGACGATTGGGCTTTATTATTTCTAACAAACGCAGAATCAAAAGAAAGCATGAATATAAAGGGTAAAAACAACAGTGCATTAGTATCTAGGAATCAATTTAAAGATTTCTATGGATTCACATATGCCAGCTGAGCACAATTTGCATCTGGTACGTTTATTAATTTGAAATCATCCTTTTCTGATTTGCAGTAGCGGCTGATGTGTTCTCTGTTGTTTTTTTGCATAGCAAATGAAAAAATATTTATCAATTCGGCACCTCCTGAAACTCTTAAAATCTTTGGCTTCACCGATATGACATAAGTTTGAAACGCCCCTTCAGCAGTTTGGATGATATGAAGGCTAAGCTTGACATTAGTGAAAATAATTTAAAAAGTTGAAGCGTGATAATAGGATTATTTTCTAGTCATGGAAGTTAATGACTTCTTTAATAAATAGCAATATCATAAATAAAGAAAGTAATGTAAAGTGAATGTGAAATAATTTAAAATATCATAATGGATATCATATGACATGAATCAATTTTAGAGTCTGAATTCAAAAGCTTGAATAATAGTAATATGAATAAAAAATAAAAAAAAAAATAGTAACTTTTACAGATTATAAGATTATCGTTAAAATTGTAGTTGTATTTAAATATGATTAAATATTAATATGCATTATGCTGAAACTATGCTGAATTGCTGAAATAGTTTTGGCATTTCAGCATTTTTAGTTGCTTGCCAAAACCTAGTTTCAGCAGTTTCAGCAGTTTCAGCATGCCAAAACTCCCTAGTTTTAGCAAGTAACCTTAAATGATATATCATAAAAGTCTGATACTAGTTTGATGGATACAGAATTAGACTATTACACTCAAAATGATAATGACATGCATGAAGAAAAAGAAGAGGATGACATTTCAAACTAATATTAGAGGAACATTTTTTTTTTTCTTTAGAAATTATTTTATATAAAATCTAGTGATGCCGACTTAACTGAAACTAAATGTTGAAATAATTTAAACATTTTGCATTTTAGTTTCAGCTTGTTATTATAATTGTTAAATGTCATAATAAAGTTTAATTAATAGCTTATTAAAACCTATGTTGAAAGTTAAAATTAGCTTTTATGTATAAAACGCGTTTAAACAAATTAACACTTATATATGGAAAATATTTAAATAAACTAACTTTTATATGTGAATGCGTCTCATAATAATATTTTTTTTATAACTTTTCATTATATTTTTATTTTATAATTTAATAAAATGACTGAAGATTCAAATATATTTTTAACCATGCCACCTCAAGCTGATACATATTCTAAGAATCATAATGGAAAACGTAAACGACAAGCTGGAGGTCGACCTAGAGAACAGATTTGGAATCATCATGAGTTATTTTTTATGAAGATTCAGATAAAAAATTCTACGTAAAATACATAAATCTAGTAAATAGAATATTCGAAGAGAATGGTGAAATTGACATGTAATGTACAGTATAATAAGTAAAAAATTATATTTTTTAAATCACTTTATGCGATAAAATTGATAAAATTTAATTGTTATTGTTAACATTATTTATAGTTAAAAAAAGGTAATAAAAACGTCTCCTGTATGAAGTGTTTTAACATGTTAAAACAATTTCAACAATGTTGGTTTTTTGCTTTAACTATAACTCTGTTAAAACTCATCAGTTAAGTCGGCATCACTAATAAAATCAAAAGAAAAAATAGACTCTTTTAAACATAAATAATAAGTTTTCAAAATAAAAAATGCACTGTATTTTAATTTACAAAAATAAAATTTTTCTAAATTTTAATTAACTTCATATATGTGTAAATTTGTCTTTAGTTTTTATTTTATGAGAAAAAAACAATCAAAAAATTGGAGGCCAGATGCAGATCATCTTTAATATTAAATATTTGCTTACAAGTTCCAGCTTGATATGTTAACTCCCTCTGAACAAGACCTTTTGTTTCTTTAATAATAAGATTTATATTTGTTAACGCAAATTTGACTACGAAATGATTAAAAAAAACCATTTAAAGGAATTAAGGAATTATCTACTTGCACAGTTACAATTCTGACGGCACTATATTCCTCAGCGTATTATCATAACAGATAATTTGATACGCCATTAATCTGCTACTATTGTACCTTTAAGATAGAAGTAGTGTTATCTACTATGTACGTAATTCTAAAAAATCAACCATATAAAGGTACAAAAAAAAAAAAAAATTTAATAATTCAAAAAATAAAAAATTTTCCCGTATTATACAGTATATTATTCTTATTGTTTATATATAACAAAAATTCAATAGCCGTTCAGCAACAAATGATGCAATATATAGAACAGATGGGCACCTATATCTCTCGTTTAATTAATCCTGGGCTCAAAAAAGTTCTTCGAAGATACTTGTAAGCAGAAAAATTATATGAACGCAATCCTAAGGTCGTATAATTTAAATGAATTGAATATTAAAAAAATTAAAGATGTTTCAAATAAAAAAATACCTCCGTTATTTACACGTTTTCTTACTAAATAAAATGGATTCCGGCACACGAATTGTTTCATTGCCTGAACTCAAAAAAGCTGTTGAAGGTGATTCTGACGACATCGAAAAGACCTTTGATAATGCCACTTTGGCTTTGCGCAAACTGACTTTGGCTTTGGACAAACTGAACAACGAACTTCAAATCATCCATATTATAAAGACCATTTGAAATCATTAGTTGATTTGATTGAAGTAGAATATGAATTTAGAGTCTGTGAAATCAAAGAAATGCAAATCTTTGTTGAAGAGTTAGCCGAAAATAATTTAGAAAAACAAGACTCAGCATGTGAAAATAATTTAGAAATGCAGAACTTGGATAATAATAATTTAGAAAAGCAAATAAATGAATTAAAAATGCGGCCAGAAAAACTTGAAGCAAGGAAGAAGAGTTTGGGTTAAGCAAATAATTAAACACAATAATCATTATAATTAATTTAACATTTAAACGTAATTTAGTCCTCTTATATAAAGATAGAATTTGTACTATCGGTCCAAAATTTTTTTTCTCTAAAAGAGATTTATTCTTATACATCATTTTTAACAATGAATTAAAATTAACTTAATTTATCGATTACTGATGATAGAATCTAACCGAGATGTAATTACATCCATCCATTTGATAGTTCATTTTATTTGTCCAATTCATTAATATTTCATCATACTGTAAATGATTAAAACGCTTTACAATTAATATTAAGAAAAATTTATTAAAAAAATTGGTTGCAATTAATTAAGATTTATACTATTCATAAAATTTATAATAATAATAATTTTTTTTTTTTTTTTGGAATTGTCAAAAAATCGCCACAGGTGATTTGTCACCGCACAAAAATTTTTTTTGAATTTTTAAATTTTATCGTAATATAAATAGCTAGTACTATATGTAAATTTATGAGTAGAATAAGTTTCTCATAAGTCAAAAAGGCTGCCATTTAAATAGTTTTTGAAAAAACACTAAAGTGATTTTTAACTGGCCAAAATTATAATTTTTGGCCGGAATTAAGATGCGATAATCACCTGCGGCGAGCTTTAGCAACGCTCATTTTTTTCAAAAATTTTGTTTATATTTTAAAATTACCGTTTTCGTGATTTTCAATAGGAGAGCCTGCGTAGACCCAAATTTTGAATGCATTATGATTATGACGGAACTAAGGTATCAATGATGATTTGGGCGAGATGATTTCTATTTGTACAGTACAAACAAGGTATGGTGTGTAACGCTTAATAACGGACCAGAGATTTTGTCCTCTGAATTTAGACCTTCAATATTTTAAGAAATATTAAAATCGAAGCGAAATTCGTGGCGTTCAACCTTACGCCTCAATTTTGACATTGATTCACCTATTATACAAATCCACAAAATTAAACGACCTACAATTCCAACAGTATCTAATAATTCATGCCCAAGTAAAAATTCTTGGATAGCCTTTCTTTATCGGTAAAAAAAAATATTCATTATAATCAATATAGTATTAGTAGCATTAATTCCTATTGGTAGCCACAATATTCCTAATATTTTTTTTTAAAAAAAATAAAGTACAATTTTATAGCTAGAACTAGGAAACGGAAAGTTATCAAGTCCGAAGCGCAGTTATCATCGTACATCATCACACGTCGGACGGACAACAGGACATTTGTGAAACCGATACAATAGTATATTACACTTCGGACTAATAATAGTCACGTGTGGTACGTTTCTAAATTAAATATAGGTTCTTCCCAGGCATTCGTGATTACTGTGCCGACCACCATAATTAAGTAGTTGCACATGTCAATATCATCTTTTGAATGTCACGAATGTCATATCATTCTGTGTTTGTCTTTATGACACCCTAAATGAGTAATGACATTCCAAATTAAAGTAATGTTTATCATTTGCAAAATTTCTTGTTTATTGATTTGACTTAAATTAGAGATGATCATTTACAGCAATTACACGGTCTTAATATACCGATACGCCATTAAACTAAACATATTTCCATTTACATCCTGTAATTTTGTGATATTTTAAAATAAAATCTATATATAAAAGTTCGAATAATTGGTATATTTTGAATATTCGTTCGTTTTTCCGTATTGTATATAATTTCGTCCGCTTTATATAAATTATCGATATTATAATGAATATATCGAATTTACCGGTTAACCCAGTTATTCCACAGATAGGAAACTCGAATGAAAAAATTCAAGAACCCGATCCCTTTAAAGTAGAACGTAATAATGGTGATGTGTCTGTACGTTTAATTAATCCTGTTCTTATAGAGATTTTGCGAAGATATTTGCAAGCAGAAAGTTTATATGAACGTAATCCCAAGGTTGTATACTTTGAATACTAAATTAATAAATTAATTAAAATAAAAAAGTATTTGCATAAATTTACCTGTTTTGTATCAAATAAAATTAGATTCCAGCACATGAATTATTTCTCATTCTGCCCGAACTTAAAAAAGCTATTGGACGAGATTCTGATCAGAAAAATGATACCCAGAAGACTCAAGAGTCTTTCGAAATTGAAAGTGTTGGAGATGATATTATTGACTTTGGAATCCAACCAAATCTATATAACACACCTTACGGTGGCCCTTATTATAATAATGTCCATTTAAAGTCATTAGTTGATTTGATTGAAAAGGAATATGAATCTAGAGTCTGCGAGATTAAAGAAATGATTGATAACGTGAGTTCGAAATAACAAAACCCTTTTTCTTGGAAGTATACTTACTAGTATATGTATTGCTAACTTTCTTCTAATCATTCTTTAAGAGGGTTATATCATTTAAAAATCTATTTTACTTGCTTACAAAAGGTAGACTACAAATGGCTTACATTTTAAAGTTAAATACTTTTGCATTTCCTTAACCTCACCGAAAATCGTTTAAATGTTAATTTATTCTTTAAGGTCAGGATGTATACGCTTTATGGAACGACTGTATAATTGGAGCAAAAATAACCAGGACAACATATCATCGTACGTTAGCTGGAGATTACATGAGCATATTTACTGAAATAATCGATTCAGGTTTGCATGATTTTATTTTTTTTTTATCTTTACCTAAATTTAAGAAAATCTCCTAATTTAATTTGATATTCTCTTTTAGACGGTGACTCTTTTATTCGTGGAACAAGAACATTCACTATTATAGAATGGGAAGGTGTACGTGAGATTGAAAAGCTTTCTATTGTTCCATTACCAGAAGAAAGTCCAATTCGTAATCAGCTAGTAGAACGTGGAAGAAAATTTGTAAAATATGCAATTGGCCCACATTATCTTAATTATA
This sequence comes from Rhizophagus sp. LPA8_4_AMF, assembly GCA_021464525.1. NCBI lineage: Eukaryota > Fungi > Glomeromycota > Glomeromycetes > Glomerales > Glomeraceae > Rhizophagus > Rhizophagus sp. LPA8_4_AMF. The sequence goes on along the minus strand of JADRCO010000135.1, from coordinate 30,211 downwards.
CCGGAAATATGTTTTGTAATATATGGTTTGGAACCACCAATTTCAAAAGCGAGGGTCGTGTCATGATTGATTCTGTTTCATTTTCCAAGATCAATCCAAGTTACAATATGGGAACTTCAAAGAAAATTCCCCAAAATAGTTATTATTATACAGTACCTGCAGTGCCACAACCACAAGATTTCAATGATGAAAAATCAGTTAAAGAGGAAGAACTTTTCATGTGTGTACCTTCTCTTTACGGATTTAGTTTTACAACAAAAAAATGGGGTCAATTATATGTTGAATTTTTAGATGGTAAAGTTACCTAACTGTAAAGTCTTCTTTACGATATATTCATTTTTATACTGTATGTATGCTTATAACATCTCTAATTTTAAGAAATTTCGTTTGATGATGACGCATTTGATCAACTTGTCATGGATCCAATAAAGAAGGACTTAATTTTTAGTCTTGTAACATCTAAGCATAAAGGAGTGGACCTTATCAGCGGTAAAGGTGGCGGTTGTGTCTTTTTATTACACGGCCCTCCTGGAGGTTTGTAGTTTGCGATATTAAATTTTATTAAATTATTTGCTATGACATGATTATAAAATAACTAATATTTTTTATAGTCGGAAAAACATTAACTGCTGAAGCAATTTCGGAATATCTTCATCGTCCATTATATGCTGTTAGTGTAGGAGAACTAGGGACATCGGTAGTTGAATTAGAACGCAAATTAAGTGAAATTCTTGAAGTTGCAAGTGTTTGGAATGCAGTTATCTTAATTGATGAAGGTATGAATGTATTTTTTGGTAAAAAGTAGTTGTTCAATTTTAATTAATGATTCACACCATTCATAAACATGATTATGTGTTAGCTGATATCTTTCTTGAACGTCGAAGTGAGCATGACATTCAACGCAATGCTCTAGTGAGTGTATTTTTAAGGTTACTTGAATACCATCAAGGAATTTTGTTTTTAACAACAAATCGAGGTAAGAATCTTTGAAATACATTTAGGTTTTAATGAACTATTCTGAAATAAATTCTTTATTATAGTAAAATGTTTTGATGCCGCTTTTCAATCTCGAATTTCAGTTGCCTTAAAATATAATGATTTAGACACTGATGGTTGGTTATATTTATTAATGACCAAAATATTTATTTTTAACTAATCAGGAGTTATTTTTTTTTGCATTCATAGCACGTGAAAAAGTTTGGCGTACATTCTTGGATCGTATTGAAGGAAAGAATAAAAGCCAGGTAGACATTGAAAATTTGAAAAAGAGACCTCTAAATGGAAGGGAAATCAAGACAGCTGTGAGATTAGCAAAGGTAGATTTATATTTAAGAATGTATTATGTTGTCCCGAAACTTTATATTAATAGATTATTTAAATTTAATTTAAATAGGCATTAACCACAAAAAATAATCCAGACGCATTGATTACCACGAAACAATTGGAAACTATTCTCGATATTTCAAAATCTTTTGGTGAAGAGTTAGAAAATAAAGATTCAGTAAATTCAGTTTGAAAGTAATATAGAAAGCAAATAAATGAGCTTGAAAATGCACATTAAGTGTAACAACTCAAGAATATTTTTATCCCATCTTTTTAACGCGCAGTTCTTATCATTGTGCATAACAATTCCTCACATTTTATTGTCAAAGTTTAAATAATTATTAGAATTCTATAAGTTTAGATACATTCTCTATATAAAGACTGATTACTATAAGAAAGAAATAATTATTATAAACTTGATTGTTTATAAAATGACAATTGTCAAGAAAAAATTATTTATATATAAATGTATTTGATCTAAAGAAGAAAAATTAAAATTATGATGTACCCCCTTAAATTATGGTCTATAGGCTATAATTTCTCTCTTTTAAATTCGAGAAAATTTATGCTAATCTGATAATTATGTTAAAAGTTTATTAGGATCCTGTCTAGACCTCTGCAAATTTGAAAAGAATGCTATGGCCAACAGTTAGAAGACAAAACCAAAGGTCGTCTAACGGCTGCTTGTGATCTATGAATGGGAACATCAATGCAAAATGTTTCTAACGTAAAATACAAAGGAGTTTTTAGTATTTCATAAATTACACCTTATCAACACATTTGTAATTTGAATTTTCATTACGAATTCAAATTAATCATACATTATTATATATTGCTTTATTGTTTCATATTACGAAATTATAGTAATCGATGTTTACTATCGTATAGTACTGATTAAGGTACCCCCTATTTAAAAAATTGAATCATATCCGGGGGTACTTTGTATGGAACATGAAAAAATCGGCCAGAATTAGCCTAATTTTACCAGAATTAAAAATTATCCTCTACATATCATACCAGGGTATATCATAAGAGGGTACGGCAAAATGGGGGTCCCTTAGTCAGTGCTATACGGTAAACGTTAAAAAGAACGATCGTCCCAAGGAAGAAATCAAGAAACAAAGAAACGACTTTTTCCGATATTGACGACTCTCATTTGGTGCTGCGGAAAGCCTCCAGTAAAGATTATTTTAATAGAAAGGCATTTACTCTCTCAAAGAAAATATTTATAAATTATGGAAGAACAACCTTCTCAGATATTACACAGATATGTCGATTCGCCCATTCTTAACACTTCAGTTAGAAAAAAAGAGTTAAAGAGTTAGATGAAATAGCTCGGTTGTCAATGGATATCAAAGGTTTTGCAAAGTATTTACCGAGTCAGAAACGATAACACTTTCAATGACAACATTGCTTCCACTTGCAGACTCAAAGGATGTAAATAATAATAGTATTATTAACCGACCGTAACATAACGGTAACCTTGAGATGTAATTATTGGAATCATTGGTTAATTTTGCAAAATCCTAACCAATCATGCATTACTCTCCGCTGATTTATAACTCACGTGACTCTCTTATTACGATTTTCGCACTTTAAATATAACTTTGAATTTTCGTTGATTTGATTATTTCAAACCAAGGGTACAGTAAAGCAACGGATAAGGAACTTTTCGAGTTAAGTATTATAACGGAAAAATAATTACTGCCCAAGGGAAATGAAAAGCAAAAATAGTGGAAGGGAGTAGAGTAATACTGTAGTAAAAATAACTTTAAAAGAATTAGAAAAAGGGAATCATCTCTTTGGTTGAAAAGATAATAAATAGTTCAAAAATACCGACTGATTATTTTTTTATTGCCAAAAATAAAGTGGGTAAAAATAAATCTTTTTGCAAAATAATACAAATAATACGTACTATAATTGTAACATATAGCATATTATTCATTCTTGCAAATTTGATAACATGATGTTACGATGTAAAAATCAAATTTTATTTTTAGAAGTACAGAAAATTTGAAAAAATTGGATTTTTTTATTTGGGCGTTCGTATTACCGATTTACCGTACTGTACTAATTTACTATATACTCCATCAGAAGCAGATTTACGATTATTAAGTGATAATACTAAAAAATTTTTCAAGTCATTCAAAAAGTCAATTAATAAATAAATTAAAGCGATTAGCAATTGATATATGTATGTATTATATAAATTAAAAAATACAATAAAAAAATTTATGATTAATAGTATTTTCACGTTTTGAATACGATTAATACGATTGTAAAATAACTAAAATTTGTTCTTAATGTACGGTACTATTTCATCTTGAAAGTGCTAATCCACTTCTCGTCTAGTATATATTACTAACATTATGCTAACAGCCTTTTCAGCTGAATAGAAAAAATTAAACGAAGCTAACCGTCAAAATTTCAGAACTTTATGAAAGTAAGATTAAGCACAAAATTTGATTTATAATATAATGAATCACTCTGTCGTGTAATGAGTTGGAACTTGGAACTGCCGTCTGGTCCTTATATAAATTCAATTAATTATAATATTAATTACGATATTAAAATTAAATAATAAAAACTTGACAAAAGGATCCTGCAGGCCAGCAGAATTTAATTGTAATCTAGAATTACATAATTTCAACTGGTATTACAAAATCATTTAAGGATATAATCTTGAAAGACCGGTTTTCTATATAATTGGACCAGACTAATCCATCCTGCAAAGACATCTTCCCATACTACATATGAAGGAAGCAACCATTTATTACTCTATAATGCTAAAAAAAGATCATAATGCTTGAGTGGTGCAAAGCACATGCCATGATCATTGTTTCAACCCTGCATATTTACATTTTAAACTTGGTTTCCGTGATATCGCTGTAATTACATATGTCATTTTATATTTTCTTATTAAATGACAGCTGAAGCGGTTAAATCAGTATATACAGTATAAATATAATGTTTATACAAAAAGATAAGAATAAAAAATAAATGAAATAAAAAATAAAAACTAACTAAAAAAAAGGATAAAAATGGGTAGTTCTCAGAGTACTGGTAAATATGAAAAAAATATCACTAATATTCATTCTTTACGCGTTAACGTCTAGTAATAAATATTCTTGTTTTTATTCTAGAAATTAAAAATTTGAGTAAAAGAATTGATCGAATGGATAAAAGAATGCTTGAAATAGAGAATGAAAAAGCCAAATTCGAGGGAAAAGTTACCCAATTGGAGGAAGATAATGACCAATTAGAAAAAGACAATATCCAACTGAGGAATGAAAACATCAAATTAAGTAATGAAAACATTCAGCTGAAGGCATGGATTGATGAAATGGAGAACAACAATATCCTATTGGTAAACGAAAATACGAAATACGGAAACGACTCAAAAAACGAACTCACTAAAACGTCTCAATATCACTGACATCACCGAAAAAAAAATTTTAAAAAAATCGTCTTGATGTATTAGCTAAAGTAGTTAGATTAGAAGTTAAGAGAACAAATATAAAATGTTTATAGTTTAAAGTACTAAAGAATTCGATGTATTTCAGAATTAATTACGAATTTTGATGGTTTCGCGCTGTATTATATACAGTAATTTATATAATAACTGATAAATAAATAAAACATAAATTAACTAATATACCTACTAGTATCTCTAAACATTTTTTCTGAACCACTTTGAAAACCATGAGATTTTCTCGTTTTTGATAAAAGATCCATTAAAGTATATTGCACCAGTTTTTATAGGAATTTTTTAGTTATCGGGAGTTATAATGATTTATTATTTAAGTTCTCTGATGATGCTTACGTTATTGATGATTCTTTCAAGAGTAAAATGGTATTTTTGTATGAGTACCTTGTTTCGCTTCTCTTTGTGAGCTTTCCAGAGAATTTAGAACGAATCTTTATCTTGTGCGATGTGAGAACTTTACTGTAGCATTACCATCCATTTTAGCATCTTAAAGTAAGTATAGTATTGTTATTTAGAAATGTATGTGGTCTTTTTCTTATTTTTTTTATTTTTTTTTTTTTATAATTCATTTTATTAATTTCGCCTTGCCTATTCGTGTTTAAATGCTAATTGACAAAACCAACCTAGAAGTCGTCATAGAGTGAATATTAGTTATTTTCAATGTTTCGGAATGGAGTTGTATTAATCAAGCTAAAAATATTGCACTATTCAAATAATATTTCAAGAAAGCGTCACCGAATGTCTTGTCCGTATCCCGTATGTGATCGAAATGCATAAGAAAATTCGTGGGACTTTAGAATGCATCGAAACGTTTTTTGTTCATATCAACTTGGAGTATTATATTTATTTCAGTCTTTAGGAAATCAGTTACAATATTAATGAGATGAGGAAAGAGAGGCAAATAGATACATTTCATAGCGTATATTGTAAATCTTCTAGTTTATTTTAGCGCTTGCGATATAAAAAAGAATATTTTCTTAATTGTTAAGCTATATTTTTATAATCTTTTTAATTAATCTACACGCTTTCCATGCAACCATAGCAGTAGGAGCGAGCACTAAGGTACCAGTTGGAATAGTTGGAAAAATTGAAGCATCAGCAAATCGGAGATTTTTGGTTCCATAAACTTGGAAGATGATTAGCACATCCTCCCTGAGATTCTGATTCCATTTTCACAATGCTGCATGGATGGAATGATGGGTATGACTAGAATAAGAGAAAGAAAAGATATAATAGTATAGAAAATTAAGTAAGTGTATTTTTGTCGAATATATCATGTGTAAATATTTTTTATACACAAAGGACCTCAATAAATCGACTTATCTTCAATAGTTGATTAATCCAATTTATCAAACTTATCATTTTACGAATATATTGAATATATTGTTCCCACTCTTCATCGCTCATCTCTTTATCTACATCAAATCAAATATCTTTCACGCCCCAAACAGTACTTAATGAAAGTTGTTTAAAAAATTTCACGTGGTAGTTTAAGACATCAATACTATATAAATCTTCAGGTTTTTCATTAGAAATATTTTTGGATGTATAAAATGTATAAATGGATTAGAGCCACGTAATCACTTGATGAAATATTAAGAACTGACAACAAGGTAAGTATTTAGTATGAGCAATAACAGCGGAATCGAGTAGATTCGTACTCGCTATAAAATTATAAATTTAACAATATTTATAAAAAAAATAGTATATCAGACATTAGCTTACCATAAAATTATACATCAGGACGCTCATCAAAGAAATGGTTTTGATTAGGAACTTTCCTTTAATATCATTTTTATAAAACATTCTAAGCTCCAAACTATTAATCGAGTAATGCAATCATTGAGTAGTATTTGTACTATTTGAAACGGAAACTTTGGCAGTGGCGGTAATGCAACATGAAGGATGATCCGTCCGACTGACAAACTTTGATATTCTTTCTTTCAAATTATTTTTGGTTTGATTCCAAAGAGCATTTAAAATTTTTTTTAAATGTATCAAATACCATCATTAGCTTGTTGGTTTATTACAAAATCTATATTTTAAATTATTACCTGAGTACTATTAACAGCACAACCACATATAATCACTTCGCCCTTTGGAGCAATAAAAGATTCATGGACTCTACCGTCATAAAGATACTTCACGCTAATTGCAAGATTTTCATCTTCATCCCAATAATATTCAATGATTTAACATTAATTGCCACGAATTTTGCAACATCATCGCGCTAATCCACAAGGATATCATATTTCGAATGATTTCGAAGGGAGATAAGTCTCGACTTTTTTTAATGCATCAGTCAGATAGCCATCAGCCAACGAAAAGCGCTTTTCCATCTTTCATCGTATATTATATTTTAAATTAATTAATAATTTAAATAATAAACACGTTTAAGATTAACTTCATTTTATTACCTGATATTCTCATACTCCATTTTGTCTAACACCATTGAAATCGTTATTATGAAGATAGAATTCCAAGATTTTTTGTGACTTTGAAAACATCACTTATAATATCAAAGCTATCACTTGAACTATCTTGTACGTAAAGTAAACCATTGAACCCATGATAATTTTTAAATTCTTCACCAGAACTTTTACGCGCAATATTTTCAACCGTTTTAAAAGCTTTTATTAAATATATGTATGGTTTTAAAAAAAAAACAAAATTCGTAAACAAAATTACAAAATTGGAAAAAATAAAATGTATTTGATACTAACCCTCAAGACAATGATCATAATCCCAAATTTTGTATTCAGGACCTTGAGCAGCCCAAAGATCGTAATCAACTTTTTGACCTCGTCTAAAGAAATCATAACATTTAGATCATGAATATAAAACTGAAATTTTCGTTACTTTAATCAGCAAAAAAAAGAGATTCTAAACAGCTTTCAAATTTGAAGTATTTATAAATCATTCATTGGTCTTTTTAAACGTTTGTTGATGATTTCGATTATGAATGCCCTCTAACCAAAGATGAATTTTCTTTTACTTCTTTATCTAATTTCGTTTTTAAACCTGGTGACATTTTTTTTATCAAAAATCCAAAAAAAAAGAAAAAAAAAAAATTTTTTTTAGTGTAAAAAAATAAGAAATATAATAAATAAGTTTCTATTTATTAATATTATAAGTTCTACCAATAATGTTTCCATAGAATACTTTCTTGTCACGAGTAAAACTGAGTTGTTTCGGATCAAGTATTTTTGATTAACAAACTTTGGATTAAAAAGCTAAATGGTTAATCCATTAATTTAAACAAGTTTTGTATTTTCGCTCTAACCTTTAAAAGTCTAAATGAACAAAATAGTATAAACGCACGCAAATATAACGTGTTTATAACCAAAATACAGATTTTTGTAGATAACAATTTTTGATAGTATTTAGTAATTCGAATTTAAATATTAGAAAAAATATAATAGTACCGAACACTGCATAAAAGCCCGGTTCATTACAATATGAAGTTACGAAATCGAAAATTTAGTATGATGAAAATCTTGGTCATTAACTGGCCATTTGACCATTTAAAGGATAATCATCATTCTTTAATCATTTATCATTTTTATGAAGTAATTAGTGTCTCCGCTTCCCAGTCCCCACCAAATCGTCTCTCCCTTCAAAATTTCTGAATAATCATGGAAGTAATATTTGGACAAAAAAAATCAAAAGCCTTGAAATCTATTTCTCAAAGATCCATAAGATTTATCTATTTCTTTAAAATTGAGAGATCATTAAAACTTATTATCTAACGAAATTTCCTAATAACATAAGTTCGTTAACGTAAAATATTAGGAACAAAGATATTAATATCTGAAAAAAAAAAAAAAAATTTATTAAGACATACCGGTCGTATTTCATGAATTATTTATTATTGATGTAGAATTTTGTAATGAAACAATAACTCTAGAAATAAATTCTGTGATATTGTCTTCGTTTTCATAAAATATTCAAAAATTTCGTTGTGGACAATTAGCAGAAGTTAAACAACTTGCACTATATCTCTATTATTTTCAACCAAGTTAAGTACGTTAAATTTGGCTTAGTTACGTACTTACGATATTTCTACCGCATAGAAGACAAACTAAAAATAATATAATTAATTAATCCGACGATTTGCAAAACTTTAAAAATAATAAATAAAATCAATTGATAGGGTTAGAATGATCTTTTACCAAATTTGACTCGTTGTTTTTTTAACCCAGTATTTTTTAGCGGGTACAACCGTACAAGATCATCGTTCCAAATCATACGTTAATATTTAAACACGTGCATCTGTAAAAAAATTTTGTCCGAGTATTTCCGTTATATCTTAAAAAATTCCGCAATCATATAATAGATTCGACAATTTTCGTGATTTAGGTTGTGAAAATATGAAATATAAAACGAATCAACATTTTTTTCTTATTTTACATTTCCTAATATGCCTAATATGGGTCAGAATCGTTAAAAAAAAAGGCATATAAAACAGTTAATACAGGAGACGATTTTTCGGAAACCTAATTGCACAGCTGGTGCACCAGATAAAAAACGTAAATTATGATTATATTGAAAATTCTGAGAATGAACATTAGCAAATTTCACATCAAAGTTTAAAGCAAAGAACAAAAGTAATACATTGTATATATTATTTTTATTATAAATAAAAGTAAATAATTCAAATATCAAAAAAAACTTTATTGATCTTATTTTGTGAAGATAAAAAAAAAATGCCATTTTGGCATTAAACTTAATAGTTTTTTACAATTTACTTAAAAGTTAATCTTATTTTTTTGTTTCTTCTGTCCTTCCAAGTAACCAGTTTACCATGAAAAAAAAGTGGAGTTGAAGAGCCGTAAGAAGTCAGGAAGTAATATGAGAAGTACTTCCATAATCCGTAACCCGGACCAGCCGTAGTTATCTTGGTTCTGGCAGCTGTCGTGGACTTGTGGATTATCAAGGGCATCGAGCGAGCTATCGAGCGGTAGTTTCCCAATCCCGTTCTCGATTTACCAGTTATTTCGAATTATTATTGTTTGACTCCCCACGGTCTTGACCGGTAGACCCCACGGCCTTGAACGGTAGACTCCCAAGGACCCTTTCACTCATTTGACATTTGCTTAGGAAACTGAAGAAAGTCGAAAGTTTATTCTTTGTCTATTTATAATAAAATGAAAACAAATCTTATCGATGAAATATCTTTCTAATTTACACAAAAAAAAAAACACTTTGTTATCAATCCATTAATTATACTTTAATTGGACTCATTAAAATTGATAAATGATCAAAATATTTTTAGAAATCTTTACTTACACATGAATTCTATGGAATCCTTATCTTTTTTTTTCACATGTGTAAGAAAAATTCTCTTTGTTGTTTTTAAGAACGTAATTCCTATTAAAAAAAATAAGATTGTGCTAGTCCAAAATTAGTAATTTATTTATATGCGGAATGAATCCATTAAACAGATCTTTAAAGAAAGAAAAATGGGAATGTATCAATTAAATATTTTTTGCGCGCATAAAATACATTTTATATTAAATATATTAGATTATATAATAAAGAAATTTTTATAATTATTATTATTTATGATCAAAATTCAATAGATATAAAAATTATGAAAGAATAATCTTTTTAATTGGTGATTCAATGAGAAAATAATTTCATTTTTAATGAAAAAAATTTGTCATAATCTTTGCGACACAATATATGATTTACTCGGGTCTCCCCCAAAAGTATTATCTCATAAATAGATTATCATGAAATATTTTCTCACGTAAACATTGCAAGCATGAATAACTGATGAGTGGAGATAACGATTTTTTTACAGTAATAAAGATCTATAGTCCTGAACTCGTGATGCGATCATCATCACCGTCACGCGTTCAATTTTATAATGCCGTATGGCACAATTAATGCATAATTCATAATTCCGGCCAGGAAGTCACGTGTAAGTTAAATTCTGGTTTCCTTTTTCGTTTTAAAACTGTGTATGGTAAAGAGGTTCCATTAGTTTATTCTAGGATTCTAAAAAGAATTCCAAATCGAACACAAGGGGAACATATGACCATCGAAGGATATATTGAATGCAACTTATTCAGGTAATGAAATTCTGTAAAAGGAACAATTAATAAGGATTAAAGTAACTATTTTTGTGTCGTTATTATAAAGAATTATAAATTTTTAAGTCGTGTGAAACATGCCAAGAATTTTTTTTTTGATTTTATTAAAAAAAATGGTTAAATTATTTTTTTTTCAACATAAACAAAAAAGCAAACTATCAAAAATCTCGTCATTTGATGATTCTAGCAGGTTCTAAATGACAATTTTATTAATATAAAAAGAATAAGAATGTTTACATTTCAGGAATATTGGCGTATCAGAATTGATCATTTGACATGATCTTTTTATACAGATAAAAAAAAAAATTAAAAATTCAAATCAACCCAAATGAAGTATGGGTCTCTCTTATCAATCTTATCAAAGAAATTAAATAATCAATACAAAATCAAATTTAGGTAAATTATTTCTCAAAACAAAATAATTATTTTTGCTTTTTTAATATTTCCATTTTATGCATTTTATGAAAAAATGAATTTTTTTTGGGGAAAACAATCGTCATATCACAAAAAAATTTTTTGATTTTATCAGTATCGATTTTAATTTTTTTGTGGCGTAGTGACTTTTGATGATCAGCAAATTCTTTCGTTGTTTTCCAAATAATTCAGTAAAAGTAAGTAAACTTATAATTTTTCTTTCAAAAAAATGATAATTCTCAAAGTCGGTTTCCTAATAATTAATTATTTTATTCACGTACTTGAATAACGTAATTCAAGGATTGACATACCGTATAATGCTTATTAATTTCACAAAGGGCAATTTGAATATTGTTTTAAATTATGTTTCAATGAATTTCAACCTGGAGTAATGGACGTTCGTTAAAAGAGACGAGTCATTATAACAGATACTCGAGTTCCTTTTAGATACTTCACTGTTCTATGATTTTTGAAAAACAATACCCAAATACCTCTCTCACATTCTATATGACTCAATTATCGAAACATCGAACCTGTAAGAGATTGTTTATTTTGATATAAGCATAAAAAAATTCGAATTTTTTTACATTAGGAATTTAAGGAAGATATATAAAGTAGAAGAAAAAAGGTAATAAGAATTCTAATTCACTCGTTATGATTAACATTCCATGCAAATTTGCTTAAATATTTTATTATATAATCTACAGTAATCATGTTCGCTCACTTTTGATTGCAACGGCTAATAAGATTAAACCTATAGTTCTCATTAAACTTGTATATGCAAACCACTTGCTCAAACAAAGTAAAATTATATTATTGGTAAATATCACGAACTCATTTATGTAACTAAATGTTTGAATGAATTAATATATGATTTACCTGTTACGTCAAATGCAAGCTAATTAATTAAATTTTATCTTTGACAGATTTATCGCAATGGCCAATGGGTGAATGAGTGTTGCGAAACTTTATTATTTTTCTTATTATCTGTTATGTTTTTCGGGTTCAGGGACACTGGAACGCCGAAATGGTAAGTTTCGTAACTTTGAACACTTTTATTTTTATTATTATTAGAAGCGTTCTTAACATCTCTTTGATTTTTTCTCTTATAGATCTCAGGGTTTTCGAATATGGTATTGGAGTTTGGAAACGGTAAGTTTCTTTGCGAAACTTACCTTATTTTGTTTTTAACGTAGGCATGGATTAAGGATCATACTGGATGATAATATTTAATCATATTGATGTTTGTGATGAGCATGCGAATGATTTTGATGATAATGAAATAGTTAATTTTGAAGAATAGTAATGTGTTCATTTATTTCTTAATTATATTCTAAAGGCGTAAGAAAGTATATATTTATTACTGTAAGTATTATATAAAAATTTTTATTTTATAATATTCCATATTTCTTAGTAAATCTAATTTTCGTATTTACATCTAAAGAAACAAAAAGTCAAACGGAAGGTGATTTTTATGATATACAATATACGACTAGTCTAATTATAAATGTTTTTCCACAATATCATCATCGTAATTTGCAATTATTAAAAATTTCTTAATCATCGTATAAATGAAATGAAATAAAAAGTCTTAATAATTGAATAAAATCAGCTGGAAATAAAGTTCTTACATATATATGTTTATGTATACGTGTACGATGCCCTCGAATGATGGTGATCCCCCGTTAAATTCTCCATTGTTTTCGATAAAATCACGTTTAATTAAAACTTGGACCCTACTGTGGTACGAATTTCCTTTTTATATGATCACGTGTTGCTACTGTTGTCGTTGTCTAAGAAAAAAGCTGTCGTATCGCACACTCAATTTGTAGCAAAAAGATTCGTTGTATACTTAGCTCATAATAAAGAAAGTTCATTGTACACTTTCAACAAGATAAAATTATTATATAATAATTGGATTAAAAATCCAGAATCTGATTATGTTTAATTAAAAATGATACAGGAATTTTTTCAATTAAAAAAACCAGGTTCCACTTTATTAAAAAATTGCACTTGAATTTACTACTGATTGGCATTGAGGAAAATTTTAGAATATCCACATATCATAATTTCACTATTACTCATAGGTTTTTGCAAAAAATATACGAATAGAATAATACAAATAGTCGTACATTTTGTAATAGATTTGAATGTACATATGTTGTACAATACAAAAAAATTTCTGCCGATGTCGTAAAATTTTACTGCGCACTTCGGTAATTTTTCAGACGGGAGTTCACTATACAGCATAAAAAATTTTCATATTCAGGGACCCTGATCAAACGTTACTATCATCTTTAAACAACGTATGTGTGACTATAAATAAGTTAGGGTTGTATTATTATCTGAATGCAATAAATCAAAATTGTTGAATACCTAAAGAAGAATAATTATTTAAGGATAATAAATGTGATTGGTCAATTTTTATTATTAATATTATTACTTATTTGCTTTGTTATTTAGTCCGAAGTGTAACGAAGGACTATATAATATTATGCAAGTTGATACAACAATATATATGCAATATCCGGATGTCCGTCCGGTAAAAATGTCATTCTTGATATAAAAATATAAGAATAAATATATGTGTATCAAGAATCATACCATCAGATTAGGCGGGATCGACAGGAGACATGTCCAGTGACGCAAATGTATCGTTCTTGACCCATTTTTATATTTGCGTCCTCTGTCTTTATAATAAACTTTTACGTCTATTCAGCACATGACAGTATACAACAAAAAAACACTTCAGACTTAGTAACGATTCCCGTTTCCCTAGTGTAATTAATATTTAACAAATTTTGAAAATCTCAAATTTTCGAGATTTACTCCTTGTTTTAATATTACAAGTTAGTGATGTGACCAAGAAATTCAGAAAATTCGTATAATTATGAAATCGGATCACGATGTTAATGTAAAAAATTTAATAAAAGATACTAGAAAATTCGACGTCCATTTCAAGTTTTTTTTATATACTAATAAGTTACTTTTTCTATATATTTTTTTAGTTTCTTTATTGTTCATATAACATTATCTCTCGAATATACTATCTTATCGTCGATTTATTTGAGTGATCCTTCGCTCAGCAAAATTGAACAAGCTGTCAAAGATATCTAAAAAAAGGACTTATCATATACCGTATTCGAAAGTTACTTATAACCAATATAAAGTATTGGTTCATTTAGAAATGTTAATACTTGTTATTCACACGTCTAAAATACTGAAGATTTTACGCTTCTGACAAAATAGTTGTTTTCGTTCCCTCTTTTTGTAGTTATTTTTGTCGTGCATGTTATTTTTGTGTTCGTGATGCAAATGTATCTTTCTTGACCTGTGCAACGGATCTGACTCGCATAATGAGGGACGAATCAAGATGATGCACCGGGAGAGTCCGAAGTCCGAATGTTCGATACTTTCGTGTTTCGTGATCAAAATAATTACACATACAATAATATTCTGTAATACATTCTCCTGAATATTTGCCATCTGCATTTCGCATAAATATATTACCCCAAACAACTATATATACCCATATTAAACAAAAGAAAATTTATACACGCTATTTTTTTAGGAAGAAATTATAAAATAATGTCTCACAGTAATGTCGAAGGTAAAAAACACAGCATGAATATTTCACGCAAATTAGAATTATTCTAAAATTTTAATACAAATTTGCAATATCTGATATATTAAAACTAGTTTCAACAAGTACTAAGGAATCTAAAGGTAAATATAATATAGCAGCTCAACAAGCTGCAATACTACACCGGTGAAAAGATTGCGATTTTATTGGCTGGCGATCACGTGTATGACAGAGTTTCCACCTTACGTGACTTAGATCATTTGTCACGCCCCTGTGGACTTTAGAATTTTTTTTAGTGGGAAAAATATTTTTTTCACATCCCAATTATTTGTCACCGACCACGTGGGGTGAAATTTTACTTGTAGGATCTAAACTAACTATATATTTTTTTTTAAATATTCCAGATCGTAAGTCAATAATAGATTATAATTTGATTAATAGTTGAATTACTTATTTGTTATATTTTATAATTAAATTATTAATAAAATTACAGTTAGTAAGTTATCATTTTATTTATTTTTTACTGTATCTTACATAATATTCAATTAACAAATTTTTATTTAATTAATTATTTAAATTATAGATGGTAAGTTATTTGATCCTTTATAATTTATACTTACTTAATATTTTACATTTAACATATACTAATTGTATTTTTATTTAAATAATAATTAGACTGTAAGTTATACATTTAATTTTATGTATATCTTTGTAGTAATATTTATATTTAATTAATTAATAATTAATCATATTACAGGGTGTAAGTTATATGTATTTGTATTTCTATTACTTGGGTCTGCTACGAAATCCCGAAACTCATAATCCTGAAAATCCTGAACCGGGCAGCATTATGCTTAATGCCGGCCAATTTTTCAGGATTTCGTACCATTCGGGATTTTGACATTTGAGATTTTGTAACGGATCCCCTATTACTCATATGTTTAAATTTAACTAAATTTTTTTTAAAATTATTTGGTAATTTATTATAGTTGGTAAGTTATAGATTTATATAATTTATTTTTTATATAATGTTCAGTATAAGCTAATTAAATTTATTATTTTAAAAAAATTATATAATAATATAGAAAGTAACTGAAGTTATATTTACATACTATTTTGTACAATATTTAAATCAACTAAATTCTTTATTTACTTAAAAATTATTTAATAATGTAGGAAGTAAGTTATTTATCTATTTCTATTATTATATATTTTTATGGGCCATGACATTTATTACGTAATATTTTAGAGAGTGGGTATTTGAAGGTCTTATATATATATAAATGTAACGTAAGATTATATATATTACATGGGGGTGGAGGAGTATGAGCTTATAATAAATAGATATTACGTAATATATATCACAGCCCTTTATACATATAATTTAAACTAACTAATTTCTTTTGTTTTAAAAATTATTTGATTTTATTTTAGTTGGTAAGTTAGAAGTTATTTACATATTTTACATATAATTTAAACTAATTAAATTCTTTATTTAAAAAATTATCTGATAATTTTAGATTGTAAGTTATAACTTCTTTATATATTTGAAAATTAATTGTCTGAAGCAAAATGAAGGACTATATATGTATATACACTATGAAAAATGATCGATCACATGAGTTTTTCTGTCTTCTCACATGATGTCATCCAATGAAATCACAAGCTTTATCTTTTTTGCTTCAGACTTATAATGGTTTTCATTTTCCTAGTATACTTATATAATTCAAATTAATTAAATTTTTTTTTTTAAACAATTACTCGATAATTTATTTAGATTGTAAGTTTATTAATTTTATTATTATTATATTATACTATAATTATATTACTAACCTAAATTAATTAATTTTTTATATATTTATTTAAAAAATTATTCAATAATTTATTATAGTTGGTAAGTTATAAATTTTTATTTAATTTTATTATTATATATTCATTAAACTTAAACTAAGTAAATTATTTATTTCAAAATATTATTTAATAATATAATAGAAAGTAAATTATTTATTATTTTTATTTATACAATATTTATATATAATTTAAATTAATTAAATTATTAAATTATTTATTAAAAAATTATTTAATAAAACAGAAAGTAAGTAATTTTAATATTATATATTTATATATATTATATATAATTTAAATTAACAAAATTTTTATTTAAAAAATATTTAATAATATAGGAAGTAAGTTATTTATTTAAATTAATTATTATATATTTTATAATTTAAATTAACAACTAATTTTTTTATTTATTTAAACAATTATTTATAATATATTAGAATGTAAGTTATTCATTATTATTTGTATAATATTTATTTATTTATAAATTTAAACTAATTAATTTTTTAATAATAAATCAATAATATAGGGTGTAAGTTATAACTTATTTTTATAAATTAAATATTTATATTACACTTATATTAATATATTAATTAAATTTTTATTATAATACAGGGTGTAAGTAATTTATTTTATATATTTATATTATATATAATTTAAATTTTTATTAACTAAATTTAAATTTTTATTAAAAACTATTTAATAGTTTATAGAAATTGTAAGTTAGAAATTATATTTATATATATATTAATATAATATTTATATACAATTTAAAATTTTAAATTCTTTATTTAAAAAATTTATTTTAGCTAGTAAGTTATAAATTATTTATTTAATTTATTTATATTATATATAACCTATATAACCAAATAATTAATTAAATTTTTATGTAAATAATTATTAATAATTTTAATAACATATTAGCATGTAAGTATTTATTTAATTTATTTAATTTTTATTTATTTATAATTTAAACTAATTAAATTTTTATTTAAATAATTATTTTATAATATATATAGGGTGTAAGTTATAAGTTATATATTAATTTTTATATAATCTTTATACTAATTAAATTTTTTTTTTAATAATTATTTAATAATATACTAGGGAGTAAGTTATTTATTTTAATTTATTATTTATATATTTATATATTTATATATTATTTACTTATAATTTAAATTAATTAAACTAATTTATTATAGCTGGTAAATTATTTTTATTAAAAATATATATATAATATTTATATATTTAATTTACTAATAATATTTTATTTAAATAATTATTGGTAATTTATTTTAGATTGTAAGTTATAAATTATTTATTTAATTTTATTTTATTGTTATATATTTATATAATATTTATGTAATTAAAACTAACTAAAGTTTTTTTAAAAAAATCATTTAATAATATAGGGAGTAAGTTATTTATTTTTATATATTTATATAATATTTATATATAATTTAAATTAATTAAATTCTTTATTTAAAAAATTATTTGATAATTTATTTTAGATGGTAAGTTATAAATTATTTATTTAATTTTGTTATAATTTAAATTAACTAAATTTTTTATTATTCAAAAAATTTTTAATAATATAGGAAGTAAGTTATTATTTATTATTATATATAATATCTATATAATTAATATAAACTAATTATTTATAATTTTTTTTAAAAAATTATTTAATACATAGAATGTAAGTTATTTAATATTAATTTATATTTTTATAATATTTATAAAAACTAATTAAATTTTTAATTTAAATAATTTATTTTAGTTTGTAAGTTATAATTATTTATTTAATTTTATTATTATATATAAATAATATAATTTAAATTAATTAAATTCTCTAATTAAAAAAAATAATTTTTTTTTTAGATTGTAAGTTATTTATTTAATTTTGCTAATATTTATATATATATTTAAACTAACTATTTAATAATTTATTTTAGATCGTAAATAATAATTTATTTAATTTATTATAATACAATATTCTTATAATATTAAATTAACTAAATTTTTTATTTGACAATTATTTTATAATATAGGAAGTAAGTTATTTAATTTTATCATTATATATTTTATAATATTTATATATCAAAATTAATCAAAATTTTTTTGGAATTATTTTAGATTGTAAGTTATAAATTATTTATTAATTTATTATTATATATATACTTATATATAGTTAATTTTTTATTTAAAAATTTATTTAATATAGGGAGTAAGTTTTTATTATTTTATAAATTATATATAATATTTATATATAATTTAAATTAACTAATATATTTATTTAATAATTTATTTATTAGCTCGTAAGTTATAAATTATTTATTTATTGTTATTGTATATTTATATAATTTAAAATGCTAACTAAATTTTTTTATTTTATAATTTATTGTAGTTGGTAAGTTATAAATTATTTATTTAATTTATTATTATATGTTTTTATTATATTTATAAATAATATTTATTAATTAAATTTAATTTATAATTTATTATAGGTGGTAAATTTATTTAATTTTATATATATTTATATAAAATATAAATATGTAAATATACTAATTAAATTTTTTATTCAAAATTATTTAATACTTTATTATATATAGTTAGTAAGTTATAAATTATTTATTTAATTTATTAATATATATAATATATGTATAATTTAAAATAATTTTAAAAATTATTTAATAAATTATTATAGTTGGTAAGTTATAAGTTTATTATATTTTACATTTTATAAATATAATAAATAAATTAAAAAAATATTTTATATTTTATTATAGTTGGTAAGTTATAAATTAATAAATTATTTATATAATTTATTATATATATTTAAACTAATTTTAATAAAATTACTGGTAATTTATTATAGTTGGTAAGTATAAATTAGTATTTATCTGTTATTATATATTATTTACTGTAAATTAATTTTCTATTTATTATTTATAATATAGGAAGTAAGTTATTTACATAATTTTATTTATTATATTTAAATAATATTTTATATAATTAATTAAATTTTTATTTAAAAATTATTTGGCAACTTACTATAGGTGGTAAGTTATAAATTATTTTTAATTTTATTATTATATATAATATATAAATATAAATTTAAACTAATTAAATTCTTTGTTTAAAATTTATTAATCATTTAATATAGTCAGTAAGTTATAAGTTATTTATTTAATTCTATTGTTATATATATTAATTCTAAATACCTTATTTACAAATATTATTTTTCTCCATCTTGCTTGCCTTATATTTAGTTGGTAAGTTTATAAATTATTTATATAATTTATTATATATTATTTAAACTAATTTTAATAAATTTACTGGTAATTTATTATAGTTTGTAAGTTATAAATTATTTGTTTTTGTTTAATTTTATTATATTTATTAGTATACTAATATATATATTATAATATAATTAAAATTTAATTAATAATTTGTTATAGTTGGTAAGTTAAATTATTTTAATTTTACTATTATAATATTTATATATAATTTTAAATTAATTTAAAAATTTTTATTTAAAAAATATTTGATAATTTATTAAAGCTGGTAAGTTATAAATTATAAATTATTATTATTATTATTATGTATTTATATAATATTTGCATATAATTCAATTATTTCTTTATTTATTATTATAATTATATAGGACGTAAGTTATTTATTAATTTTATTATATTAATGTAATATTTGTATATAAAATTAAAACTAATAATTTTTATTTAAATTAATTTATTATATTTATTATAGTTGGTAAGTTATAAGTTATAATTTATTATTATTAGTATATATTTATATAATATTTGCAAATAATTTAATTAATTAATTATTTTTTATTTAAAAAATTATTTGGTATTTTATTATAGTTGGTAAGTTATAAATTATTTATCTTATTTTATTATATAGAAATTTAAACTAATTAAATTTTTTATTTTAAAATTATTTAATAATTTATTATAGTTTCAAGTAAGTTATTTTATTTATTTATATATTTTATATAGTATTTATTTATAAATTATATTAATTATTTATTAATTTATTATAGCTGGTAAATTATAAGATATTTATTAATTTAATTATTATAATTTAAATTAATTAATTTTTATAATTTTAATTTATAATTTATTATTGTTATAGTTGGTAAGTTATAAATTGTTTATTTAATTTATTTATATAAACTAAATTAATTATTTTTTTAATTTAGGATGTAAGTTATTTATATAATTTTATTATTATTTAATATTATTTGTATTATATATATAATTAAATTAATCAAAAAAAAAATTATTTAATAATTTATTATAGTTGGTAAGTCAATTAAACTATTTATTATATAAAATAATATATATATTAATTTACTAATTAAATTTATTAAAAAATTATTAGTTCGTAAGTAATGAATTATTAATTTAATTTTGTCTGACATTTTTTATTATAAAAATAATTAAAATTTTTATTTTAAAATGTCACTATAATTTTTTTTATATTATAGTTGGTAAGTTATAATTATTATTTAATTTTATTATATATAATATTTAAATTAAATTATTTTTTTTATAATATAAATATAGGATGTATGTATAGATATAATTTATTATTATTTATTTATATAACATTTATATGTTGTTAAATTAATTTTTATTTTCAAATTATTTGATAATTTACTATTATAGATGGTAAGTTATAAATTATTCCTTTTATTTTATTATATATAATTTAAACTAATTATTTTTTTATTTAAATATTACTAATTTATTATAGCTAGTGAGTTATAAATTATTTATTTAATATTATTAAATACTTATATAATATTTATTAATATAAATAAATTAAATTTTAATTTATTATAGCTCGTAAGTTATAAATTTTTTATTTAATTTTATTATTATATATTTCTATAATATTTAATTAATTAATTTTTTTTATTAAAAATTATTTAATAATATAGAAGGTAAATTATTTAATATATTTTTATAATATTATTATATAATAATTTAAACTAATATTGAAAATTATTAATAATAATATAGATTGTAAGTTATTTATTTAATATTGTTATGCATATTACGTAATTATTAAAGAGAAGGAGAAATCATGATTTATAAATATTATAATTGAATATTACGTAATATGTATAAGTTCTTTTATTAAATATTTATATATAATTAAATTAAATTAAATTTTTATCTAAAAAATTATTTGGTAATATATTATAGTTGGTAAGTTATTTAATTAATTAATTTAATATTATTAAATATTTATATATAATTTAAACTAATTAAATTTTTATTTTAAAAAATTATTTAATAATATAGAAAGTAAGTTATTTATTATATATATTTATATAATATTTATATATAATAAACTAATTAAATTTTTATTTTTAATATTTATATAGAATGTAAGTTACTTATTATTATATATTTATAATATAATATTTAAATTAACTAATTTTTTACTAAAAAATTGTAAATTTATTATAGATTGTAAGTATATTATTTATTTACTTTTATTATTATTATATATTTAAATTAATTAAATTTTTTAAAATATTATTAATAATTTATTATAGCAAGTAAGTTGGTTATTTAATTTTATTATATATAATATTATATATAATTTAACTTATTAAATTTTTAATTTAAACATTATTTTATAATATTAATACTATAGCATGTAAGTTATTTATTTAATTTTATTAGTTCATATTTAATTATAATAACTTTTATTATATATAATTATACTAATTAAATTTTTAATATTTTTAATATAGGGAGTAAGTTCAGTTATTAGTTTTTTTAATTATATTATCATATATTTTATTTAAACTAATTAATTTTTTATTTAAAAAAAATATTTGATATAGCTAGTAAGTTATAAATTTATATTTAATTTTAATTTCAATTATATACTAGAATTTAAACTAATTAAATTTTAATTTTTTATTTAAAATTATGCAATAATTAGAAGGTAAATTATTTAATTTTATATTAACAATATATTTATATTTATATATAATTAAACTAATTAATTTTTTTTATTAAAAAACTATTTTATAATATAGCTTGTAAGTTATATAAAGTGTTCAATTTTATTAAATACTTATATACTATTTAAATTAATTAATTTTTTGCTTACATAATTATTTAATAATATAGGCCGTAAGTTATTTATTTAATTTTATTTTATATGTAAAATTAAGTTAACTAAATTCTTTATTTAAAATAATTTTGATAATTTATTATAGTTGGTAAGTTATAAGTTATTTATTTATTATATATTTATATTATAATTTTAATTAATTAAATTTTTTATTTAAAAAATTATTGGATAATTTATTATAGCTGGTAAGTATTAAATTTATTTATTTATAATTATTTAATATTGGTATATAATTTAAATTAAATTAATTTTTTATTTATTATAGTTAGTAAGTTATAAATTATTTATTTTATTATTATATATTTATATAATATTTAAACTAATTAAATTTTTTATTTAAAAAAATTTAAATAAAATTATTATAGCATGTAAGTTATAATTTATTATTTATTTAATTTTATTATATATAATTTAAAATTAATTATTTTTTTATTTATTACTTAATATAACATGTAAATCATTTAAATAATTTTATTATTTAATATATATTATATAATACTTTAATTTATACTAATTAAATTTTTTATTATTTAATTATTTATTATAGTTTGTAAGTTATAAAATTATTTATTTTAATAATTATTATATTTACTAATTATATTTTTATTTAAAATTATTTAATAATAATATAGTGGGTAAGTTATTTTTTAATTTTATTATTGAATAATATTTAAATTAACTAAACTTTTTATTAAATAATTAATTAATAATATATTATTAGGCTGTAAGTAATCTATTTAATTTTATTAATTTTAAATAATATTTTAATAACTAAATTTTTTATTTAAAAATTTTTAAATATTTATTTTTAGTTGGTAAGTTACAAATATTTATATTATAAATATATATATATTTATATTTAATTTAAATTAACTAAATTTTTTATTTAAAAATTATTTGGTAATTTAGCTTGTAAGTTAAAATTATTTATTATTTATTATTATATATATATATTTATATAATTTTAAGCTAATCAACATTTTATTTAATAATATAGGGCGTAAGTTATTTATTTAATTTTATTAATTTTATTTTAAATAATATTTTAATTAACTAAATTTTTTATTTAAAAATTATTTGTTAATTTATTATAGTTGGTAAATATTAAGTTATTCTATCAGTTAATTTTATTATTTATAATACTAAACTAACTAATTTTTCATTTAAAAAATTTTTACCAATTTATTATATTAGCTTGTAAGTTATAAACTAACTATTTATTTAATTCTATTATTATATATTTATAATTAATTTAACTATTTATATTATATAGATTGTAAGTTATTCTTATATTATATATTTATATAATATTTAATTTGTTCAGTTATTTATTAAATTGTTTATTTAAAAAATTGCTTTATAATGGATTTATTACAGATAGTAAGTTATAAATTATTTATTTAAGTTTTATTATTATATATTTATACAATTTTAAATTAACTAAATTTTTTTTTAAAAAATAATAATATAGTAAGTAAGTTATTTATTTAATTTTATTATATAATATTTATATATATTAATTTAAACTAACCAAATTATTTATTTAACAATTAATAATATAGAAAGTAAGTTATTTATTGAAAAGTTTTTGTTTATTATTATTATTAAGTAAATTTATTTATTGCTCATAGTGATATATTATTTCTTGATTACTAATTAAGATTAATATATGTAACATTTAAAAAAAAAAGCATAAAAAATAGATTTTTTATAACAAAAAAAAATTGTAAATCTTCAAAATATATATGAAAATGAAAAGAGAAAAGGATGTAATATCTTATAAGTAACAAAAGAATAATAATAATATCATATGTACAATAAATAAATTATTCTATTAATAATAATTATTAGTATCATTATATAATTAGAATTATAATATTTAACTAGAATTTTTTAAAAAAATATACTAACTAAATTTTTTATTTAAAAATTATTTAATAATATAGGAAGATGTAAGCTATTTTTTATTATTATTATATAAATATTTATAATTTTAATTAATTAAATTCTTTATTTAAAAATTTATTTAATAATATAGCAAGTAAGTTACATGTTACTTATTTAGTTTCATTATTATATATTTGTATACTAATATCACTTTAATATCATTTTATATATAATTTAATTTTAGAAAGTAAGTTATTTATTTATAATTAATTTTATTATTGCATATTACTATTTATATATACTTTAAACTAACTATATTTTTTATTTAAAAAATTGTAATTTTACTTTAGATTGTAAGTTATTTAAGTTTATTATTATATATTTATATGATTTCTATTTATAATTTAGTAGTTAACTAATTTTCTATTTAAAAAAAAAATAATTTAATAATTGGCTTTAGATGGTAAGTTAACTGGTTAAATTATGATATATTGTTTATGAATAAACTAAGTTTTATAATTTGTTAAATTTTTATTTAATTTAGAGTAAGTATAATTATTTTTTTTTTAACAATTTTTGATATAACATTTTATATAAATATTACAATTATTTTAATTTATAGATTTGGAAAAAGTGGAAATGCGATTATAGATAAATTTATTCTTCAAAAAGATTTAAAGTGGATTCCTTATAATAAATTTAGTAATATTGAATATCTTGATAAAGGAGGGTTTAGTACTATATATAAAGCTATTTGGTTAGATAAAGATGAAAATAAAGAAGTAGTTCTTAAATGTCTAGATAAGTTGAATGAAAATTTAAAAGAATTTTTAAAAGAAGTATGATGGGATATTTATTTATTTCAACTTTTAATTTAATTTAATTTATTTATAGTACTATATATTAATATAACTAATTTATATTTTATAGTGGAAATATCATAGAAGTTGTTCAAATTCATATGAAATTATTAATTTATATGGATTAACAAAAAATACAAGTCCTTTACCTACTGCTACACCTAATGATACTATACACAATAATGCTACTCTCTTACCAGATACTCCTAAATATATAGTAGTAATGGATTATGCAAACAAAGGTAATTTAAGAAGTAATTTAGAAGAAATAGTCAAATATAATTGGAAACAAAAATTACATATGTTGTATAGAATTATTTCTGGACTTAATGAAATACATGAGCAAAAGCTTATTCATTGTGATTTTCATGATGGCAATATTTTATATCATAAGAATAAAGAGGACAAAGAAAATGAAAAAAATAAAATGGATAAAGTTTATATTAGTGATTTAGGATTATGTCAATCTATAAAATCATTTTTAGAAAAAGGCGAAATCTTTGGAATTATACCATTTATGGCACCTGAAGTTTTAAGAAATAAACCTTACACTCTAGCTAGAGATATATATAGTTTTTCTATGATTATGTGGGAGTTTACATCTGGAATTCCACCATTTAACGATAGAGCACATGATTATCAACTTAGTTTAAGTATTTGTAAAGGTGAACGTCCTGAAATTATTAAAAATACTCCACAATGTTATACAGATTTGATGAAAAAATGTTGGAATGATGATCCGTTGAAAAGGCCATCTTCTAAAGAGGTTTTAAATATTATTGAAAAATGGATTATTCTTCCTCATGGAAAGAAAATTAATGATATTGATGAAGAATTAAAAAGCAACATTATGAAATTTATGAATGCACCAATTGGGTATAACAATCTTAATACTGAATCTCACCCACAAGCACATCATACAAGTCATTTTTATAATTTTACTGATGAAAATTTGGACAAAATTATAGTAGTGAGTGAAAATTTGGATGATTGTATGGTTTAAATTCATTGGGTATGTATATAATATGTATAAAAGAAGTTGATTTTTATATAATCATTTTATACTAAGTAATTTTTTTATTTACTTATTATTTAGATATTAAAATACGTGAAGATTAATTATATATATTTGTGATTAATTATATATTTGTGAAATTTTTAAATAATTCAAAATAGTTTTCTAAATTATATTTGATATTATATATATTCAACAAAGATATTATTTTTGTTTTTCCTTCCTTTTTTTTCAGAGTTATTTAAACACTAATAATAGAGTAGTAAAATAATTTGCAAATACCTTAGTTTGTAATTTAAATAATTTTCATCAATATGTTTTCTTTTTTATTTATTTAGAAATTATTTAAACACTAAGGATAGAGTAGTAAAATATTTTGCAAATTTCTTAGTTTGTAATTTAAATAATTCATTTTTTTATAATTTATCCAATTATTAAATTATCAATTTGATTACTATATTTATAATATTGCTAAAAACTGAGACATCTATTAAATTACTCATTACTGTACATATTTATTTGATTAATTAGAACCTAAATACTTTTTTGGGAGCATTTATACAATTATAAATGTTAATACTTAAAGCTCATAGCTTACCCTTCATCTTCAATATATAATTCCAGGAACCTATAGAAATTCAATTTTGGTCAAACTAACAATATTTCATGCTGTATGGATAAAGATTTAGTTTTCCTTAATTATCAAGAACAAAGTCTAATATTTTCAAACATTGAAAAATCTCCCTGTAAATAGATACTGTACATACTTCAGATCAAAATTATTCCATATAATAATTCTTGGAAAATTTTGAAATATTTTCATGACATTCGTGCTATGATATGTCGGTATTTACGCGGATATGTATTACGCGTAACAAAAAAAACCAAATTAATTATCGAATGATTTAATAATGTGGTCGAGTCATTTTTTGTGTTTTTACCGTAGGTTAAAACGATCCCTACCAAATTTGATTCATTGATTTGCAACCCTATTTTTTGGAGATCATTATAATAAAAAACATCATAGTGTAGAATTGGGTCAATTCGTTTTCACGTATTCCATCTTTCATTTTTGTGTTTTTCATCGTTATGAATAATGAAATATTGAGTTTTTATTCACGAGATTTATCGCAAGTCGATTTAAAAGCCATTTTTCGAAATAGGGTGGATTTTCATCGTAAATCGATGGCTACAGTATATCCTGTTTTTGAAACTATGGCCCCGCCAGTCCACCACAACTCTGGACATGGTCCTAGTTACCCGATTGAAATACAGCTAAAGTCACAGGAGTTTTATATTATTTGTGATTATTGTTGTGAACACGAGAAATTTCTTGTTTTTTTTAAAAAAAAAATTTATTAGCTTTGTTAAGTGAATCGTTTATTTTCTGTCTATTTATAATTAAATAAGACAGTCTTTATCAATGAAGTATCTATTTGATTAACTAAATTATTCTTTCCTATAACAAATTTATTGTCGATTTCATCAGTATAATTTAAATAGGATCGTTGAATCATTGGAATTGTAATGAATAGTTTTTGAATATTAGATTATAGATATATAATGAAGTCTTTAAAATGATTATATGAATCAAATAACTATAATTAATAATTATATAATGGAAATATGGAAAAAAAAACTTTTTCACGATAAAATTTTGTCACGTTAACTGTTAATAAAAAAGATCACGTTTGATACAATTATGCATTTCAATTCTTGCTGCTTAATATATATCTTAAAAAGGGTATTGTTTCAGACTAATCGAAACATTTTTCTATCACCTGTAAATACTGCAAGCACTAATAGTTAAATTATTATTATGAAATATGAAGAATGAAAGTTTTGAGATTCCATAAGTTCGTTTAGGCTTCTACACATTGAATATAAACATTTATATTGAATTCAACTTTTTCAGGTAATTAAATTTTGTATGTCGTTATTAATTTAATTTTAAATTTTTAAATCAAATTAATCAAATTATATCTATTTCTTTTAATTTTACAAAAAAAACTTAATTTTTTCTTTGTATCATAAAAAAAGCGAACTTTTGGTAATGCCCTGCAGGTTGTACAATACTCCCGCTACCTTCCAACGATTGGTGAACGAGATCCTTGAAGGAATATTATAGGATTTCGTAGTATTATACCGGCAACTTTCGAAAAGCACCTGGAACCGTTTATGATTTTTTATTTTCAAAGAAAAAAATAAATAATTTTCAAAGCTCGTTGTTCACAAGTATCTTGATAATCAGTTATTTATTCGGCTACTTTAACTCATAGATTAAGTCACATAGGTGAAATATGTAAGGTACACTAACATCTATCCTCTGATAATAATTTAGTTTGCGTAGCAGATAACTAAAAATAACTTAAAATAAAACATTATCTTATACACAGTGTATATTTATACCAAGTATTAATCGACGAAATGAAGAACAACGAAAAAAAAACGAACTGGAAATCTCAAATATCACTATTACCATATGTGTACAGTTCTAGCTAAAGTACTAAGAGTTTGATGTATTTCAAAATTAGATGGCCTTCGCATACGGTAATATTATATATTGCACCTTGGAACTTAAGAAGTCTAACATATTATTATTTAATAAAAGTTTTATGAATAGTATTTACCTACAAGAACAAAGATTTTTTTAATACCATGTTCATTACCGTGATTTCTTTAAGAGTAAAATGTTATTTTCATGCATCAGTTCAAAAAAGTCAGTACCAATTCTGTGGGTTTTAAGTGCTTAAAACAAATCTTGTCGATGTGAAACTTTTTTACCATTCATTAGTACCGTTCTTTCATTATTTATAATAACTCTTGACGTCTCGTTAATTTGGACAAACTATTATATATTCTGATGTTTTCTTACCTTAAGTTTGCACATATCTTAAAGTAAAATAAAGTTATAAATCTTTTATTTTTTTATTTATATAATGTATGTATAATCATTACATACTTATTAATTTAATCTTGCTTATTCGTGTTCAAATGACTCAGAAATCGTCATAAAATAAATATTAGACATGTTTCTGGAATGGAGTTTTGTTCAACAAATGATGTACTATTCGAATATTAACGTAGTTTTTTCTAGTATTGCTTCGCCTTAAGAAAAGAATGTCTGAAAAGCGTCACTGAATGTTCTGTACGGCATGTGACAGGAACGCATACGGAAATCTGTGGACTTAAAGACGTGCATCGGGACATATCAACTTGGATATTATGCTTGTCATATTTTATTTCAGTCTTAAAGAAATCAATTATAATATTAATGAGATAAAGGACAGAGATAAATAGATACATTCATCTGTATTATAAAGATAAAGATTACATATTATCTAGGTTATGTTAATGCTTAAGGAGTTTTCTTTATCGTTAAACTTTATTTTTGTAATCTTCTTCAATTAGCCTACTTGCTTTCCATGCAACCATAGCAGTAGGAGCATTAAGATTACCAGCCGGAATACTTGGAAAAATTGAAGCATCAACAACTCGAAGATTTTTGGTTCCATAAACTTGAAG
>JADRCO010000134.1:0-50372 GCA_021464525.1 Rhizophagus sp. LPA8_4_AMF | reverse complement strand
TAGATTTCAGAGCATCCGCCCTCTGTTAGGTATTCAATATTTTGAAAATTATTATATGGGATCCATTCTGGTATTAGTTCTGGGTTTATTACTTTCATTTGACATTCTTGTATTAAATTATCAATATTATCATTTCCAGATGTCCAATTTGTAAAATTTGCTTTTAAATAGTTCCGAACACAATGCTCACAAAACAATGTAGCTAAGCATTCTTGGTTACAATTTTCACAAATTCTTTTTGTTCCTTCATTAATAGTAAGTTTATCCATATCATACCACATAGTTAGTAATTTTATTGCTTCAGATTTTTCATTTTCTGTAAGTGAATCATCAACAATAATTGTTTGTTTTTTAAATTCATATTGATTATGTTGGTCATCATAAATACTAAAATCTATTAAAGCATATGCTCTGTCAATAGCAGCATAAACTAATTCTTTACGAATATCAGACATACTTAAATTTTATTAAGAAATAAATTTGAAACAAAAAAAAAAAATTCAGGACGAAGTTTATGACATAATTCGTGACTTATCAAGTTAGTTGTATAACCTAATGAACGTTACACGCTGTAAATCAAAAAATGTACTACCCGAGTCTGTGATACTGAATTACATAATAGTGTATTTTAAAAACGTACCATATCAGATATGAATGAGAAAGAAAAAGGTAGAAATCTCATTATAATAAATATAATGGAATGTTGGTTAAATAATAAATCAGTATAATACTATTTACAAATTTATACGTAATATAGTCAAATTAGTGAAATTACCGTACTAGATATTAAGCATGACCATCATACTATGTGACACAATAAATATTATACAATAAGACCTATACAATAAATAATAAAATAGCGCGAAAAAATATTTATTGTAGCTTATACTTATAAATAATTTAATTCAAAGTAAAAATGATCAAGATAGATAATGGACTTTTCAAATGTCGAAGAACTTGATATATTATGAGTGAGATCCTGTAAGTAAAGTAGGTAAGAACAAGCAATTTAATTCAATAAATTAAATTCCTTTAATGTTTCTTAAAATGGTATATGAAAAGAAGTCTTTAGAATTGCTTTAAAAAATATTATGTGATACTACTGTAAATTTATATTAAAAAAAAACATAAATAAATTATTAAAGAAATTGCAAAATTACAAAACTACATTTCATTAGTTCTTTAATTTGTAGGAATATCATTTTAACTGTACGTACTACATAACTTTCATGCATCTGAGCATCACATGCCAACATCATATCGGCAACTATAATATAATAAGCTCCATTAGCCAATTTCAAACACTCAAAGTGTGTGTTTTTTATCTACATTAATTCCTTTATCAATGACCTTTTCAGTTCAAAAAAAAATTAAAATATTATATTATAACTAAATTAATAAATTTGAATCAAAAAATCGTTCAGTTATATCGCATAGTCGTTTATCAAGATTCTGATTACATAACATATTTGTCTTTATTTGTGACATCATAACATTACCAATTTTTTTAAATGATCAATATTACTATTAAGAGACGATAAATATAATTCGCAAGGTTAATAAATATGGTATTTTTTAAAAAATTTAAAAAAAAAATTTCAATATTCTCAATATTCTTAATAGTCCTTTTTTTTGGATATCGATTGATATTCTTATTAAAAAAAGAAAAAGGTTTTTCTTTATTCGACAAAATAGTTGAAAGATTATTCATTCTGTTTAACGTGGATAAAAATTCAATCCTGTAAAGATGAATTTTTTATGCACAGTATATATCCAATAAATAGTATTTAACAATTTATAAGCTGTGGACTTCGTTTTTTAGAAGGTAAAGACAATAAAATTAAATTATCTTATTTTTGATATACCAATACATTATAAAATTCCGTCTTGATCAAAACTACGTTAAGTACATAATTTTATTTTAAATTTCGATTTTTAATTTTCAAATAATTTTAAAACAGTTTATAATCTAATTTATACCATTTATTTCAGAAAGATTTCAAAAAAAAAAAAAAAATTGATTGATCAAGAATGCAAGATCACTCCAGATAAACAAACAGAGATTATTAAAAATACAGGAAGTAGGTTCTGTACCCTAATATCGAAAGAAAAGGGGATGATATGCAGATAATTTAATGGATTATCCAATAACCACCAGATGGGTTCTAGAAAGAAAATTGCTAAAGCTCATCGGTGGTGATTGTCACCATACCAGCATTATGATGTACTTTTGGCCAGAATTAAAAATCTAATAAATCCCTGGCCGGAAATACATCATAAATTCACCACCGGTGACGGTGATATTTAGCAATACCATTCTAGAAAAATATAATAATAGAAACAGTACTGTATATTTATAATTACATTATTAAGTCAAGAAAAAATAATGCAAATACCACATAAATAGTAGAGCTTCAATTTCCAGTCAATTTATAATGTAACTTAATTAACTGATAAACTTGCTTTTTTCATTTATGTAATGCAAAAAGAAGAAAAAAAAAAAAAAATTGATATTTATAATAATAAATATCTTATATCATCACTATTATAAAATATTTTATGTACTGTAAATTTTTTATCCATGGTAACAATTGAGATCAATCAGTAAATTTAATGCAATAAAAAGAAAAGAAATCAATATACTGTATTTTCATTCTCAATTGTTAATCTAAAATAATTAAAAATAATTTTATATGATGAAAGAACAATGTCTCACTTCAAATATTGTATATTAATCATCATTGACTCAGATGAGTCCGATAACTCCGATTAGCCCATATGTTTTTTTTTTAGATGATCGACTTTGTGCACAGGAGTTTGTTACATTTCCCATGTGAAACATCGTGTTTACGTAGAAAATAAAAATTAATACAAATGTTTCAAAATAAAATTCAAAGAAAAATGGTTATTGACTTGCGTTGATTTCCTTAATAGGCGTTAGTGCGTTACCCCTTTCGGTAATTAGTAGCGACACTTTCAAATTTTAAATTATATGAGTGTACATTATATGATTCCGATTTTTCTATATTTTCTCAAATTCTTTTATCGTGCACAAAAGCTCTCGTTCAATTAATTTCACTTGTAATTGTCTAAAAGTTAATAAGATGTAACATTTTTCCAACGCTATCAGTAAAACTCTTTAACGGTTTTACTATCCATTTTTTTGCTACGAAATTATACATTGCAAAATGGTACGGTGAAAGAGTTTTTGCGCGCGGAGTAAAAATGAATTGGGTGGTCCGTTATTTTTGCCGAATTTTCCGTGATCAGCTTAAAAATAGACAATGATTTTCGGGGGTCATGATAGAATGACATTCCACTTTTAGAAAAAAAACAATGAGCCCAAATTAAGTCATTTATAGCCTTCTTCTTATAACAAAAACAGAGATCGTCTTAGGCAATCTAAACGTGACAATTTTTTAATTATATAAAGTCGAATATTTCACTTCAAAACTCATTATTTAATCTTTATACTTCCGAAAAAAAAAGCATAATCTTATTATCATTTATTAAAAATATTTTAAATATGTCCAAGTGGTTTTCTAAGAAAAAAAATACAAAAAATCCAGGCACCACAAGTCCTATTATGTCATCCACATCTTCTCTTCCCCCTTCACTTATAACTGATTTAGATAAACTAAACCTCACTGAAGAACGTTTGAAACGCTACGCCGATGAGGCGGATACTCTAGTTTCCAGTACAAGGGAAAATGAATTAAGGAATAAAGCTAAATTTGTACGAGAAAAGGCTATATCCAAAACGCTCAATAATATCAAACTTTCAATGAAAGTTGATCTTTGCTTTGTATTAGATTGCACTGGATCCATGGGGTCTCATATTGCTGCTTCTAGAGACTGTATCTTACAAGTGATAAATTACATTAAACGTACAAATCCAAGCATTGAACTTTGGGTTGGTTTTTGTGGATATCGAGATCATAATGATGGATCTTCACGTCTACAAATTTTTGATTTTACCGATCAATATGACAAATTTATACAGTATATGCTTGATGTAACACCATCTAGTTCATCAGATAATGATGATGCTCCAGAGGATGTTCTTGGAGGTCTTAATGCAGCAATAACCAAAATGAATTGGAAAAATAACACTCGGGTTGTTCTTCATATTGGTGATAGTCCACCACATGGTAGGAATTTTACAAATTTGGATGATAATTATCCAAGTGGTGATCCATATGGCTTAACCGCAGAAAATGTACTAGAAAAGATGCAATCAAAAAATATTCTTTATTTTTTTGGAAAAATTACTAATCATACTGAAAAAATGCTTCAAATTTTCCGTAGTATAATTGGTGATTTCCAGTATTTGATCTTGTGGGGACAGATCCAATTCAATTAATTGAAAAATTTGTTAAAGCTACCTCATCATCTATTACTATTGCCGTTTCATTAACTAGTACTATTGGAAGCAATCCCAGAGAAATATATTCTTTACAACAAAAAAAACTTAATATGAATTCCAATGAGCCTGATTGGAATACTCTTCCATTGCAAAAAGGTGTTGTTATGTGGTGGAAACTTATTCCTAAAACACTTGATGAACTTAAAAATCCAAAATACTTCAACAAATCAAATCTCTATACTGAAAATTTCTCCTTTAAGATTGCTTTACAACCATTTTCTGCAGGTGCTGAAAAATATGCATATTATGTTATTGATATCAAGAGTAAACCAACAAAAAAAATGGTAATAAAAGAATACCTTCATGTTGGGAAATGTAATCCTCTTGAAAAGTATCTTGAGTCAGTAGAAGTTTCCTCAGTTGCAGTTTTTCTCTCTACAGAATTTAATCGGATTGCTGAACGAAAGAAGATTCCTAAGATAAATTTTCTCGATGTGAAACTTTTGCGCAGTAGTACTATTGACGGTCATCAATATTATGCTATTGAATCAAAACTTGAAAATGCCGAGTATAAACGATTCAATACAAATAGTGGTGTAATTACAGAACTTCGACCTACTCTTGAAGCATTTGTCCATTTCACATATGATTACACTGAAGGATATTTAGTGGTTTGTGATCTTCAAGGAATTGAACTTGATGATGAATTCTTATTAACTGATCCAGCTATACATTGTATTGATTCTCTAAGATTTGGAGGAACAAATTTTGGTGAAGATGGAATTAAAAAATTGTTCTTGGCAAATCATAGATGTAACGATATTTGTAAACAATTAAAATTGCGTAATATTAATAATGAATAATATCATAAAGTAGGCTAATCAAACATAAATTTTGTAAAATTAGGTAAATATGGTTAGATATTAACCGTAATAAACTTTTGTAATTTTGATTAAAAAATTTTTAACAAAAAAATTTATTTATCAAGTTAAACTTTTATATTTTAATTTTTTTAAAAAAATATTCGCTAAGTGAAACTTAGTTTTACACGTAAATTTACTTTTACTAATAGTTTTTTTTGTATTTTGAAGGTTTAATCACTTTAATGTTTTAATTAAAATTTATTCATACATTTCTGAATTGAGCAACTAATGGAGCTACACATTAAAATTATAAATTACAATTATAAAAAATATTTTTACACATGGTTTTTTTTGTAAGTGGAGCGTAATGGTTTTAAAGTATTATGATAAAATTCTTGGGCGCAGGATGTTTTAAATCATGAAAATGAACAATTGCATAAAATAGGAATCATCTGAATTAATCTCAATTATTAAATGAGTTGCATAGTATGTATAAATTCTAGTAAATACGGCAATTTAATTTAATAACAGATAACGGAAAACATAATCCGATAGGTTAAAAAAATAAATTAAAAGTAACAAAATAAAAATGAAAAAAATTGAATATTAAAATTATTATATTGATCGATTAAAAAAATTTAATACTCAATAAACTATGAATACTCGGACTTCAAGAATCTGGTTAGAGCAAATAGAAATTGGCTTATTTGTAAGAATTTATCGTGCTAACTGGGAGATTTGGGATTTTTATTTTTCATATTTTATTTTAATACTTGTTAACGTTAATATCTCGAACGGAATTCATGTACTTGTTCAGTTAAAATCGAAGGATCAAATGTGTTATTACTCCTTTTTTTCTTTAGTTGTTAAAGGAGGGCACGTGATTATATTTGTCTTTCGTTACTCATCTAATGTACTTCACATAATTGGGTAAAAAAGATTAAGCAAAGAAAAATTAAATCCAGTGATATTTACAATTGTTCATTAATATATTAGCGAAATATAAAAAAAAAATTATAACACAATGTAAGCGCATTATTAATTGCGTTTATACAGTATTATGCACATCGTAGAAAAAAAAAAGGTAGTTCAGAATATAATAAATTTTTGGATTCAAACTAGTAAGAATAAATATAAATAAAAAAAAAATCGATTTTATTATTTTATATCAATAATTTTATTTTCCTATGGACATAATTTCCAAATATTCTTTGGCGCATAATGTAACGGTGCATTAAAAGCCTATTCAAATAAGCACGTTAATGACTTGGATGGAATGATAAAGTTGCACTTATATTGTCAAATTGCAGTATGTTATATCATTATCACATAAGTTACAATATAAGTATATTAGTAAAGTTAAACCAACATAAAAGTCCGCAAATTGAATTTGATGTTTGAAACTTTGAATGTCGGTATTTTTTAAAACTTATTAGAATCCATCATTTTTACTTTTACTTTCTAATATTATTTTTTTATTTTTTTAACTTTTACCAGTTTACATGTCGTTTAGCACTGCATAAAATACCCCGGGTACTTTACAAAGTACTTGATTCAAAAATTAAATAATACCAAAGGGTATTTTGTAAGACGCCGGACAATGTTATATGGGGAGTACAGGACGGACATCCGGACATTTATCAACTTACGTAGAAATATATAGTCCTTCGTTACACTTCGGACTAATTATCAGTACTAAATTAGGGAAACCAGTGAAACACGGATAATTTGGCCAATAATCACTCAAAAAATTTTTGTTTTTGGTGATTTTCGGTGTTTCAGATAATTTTAATTGATCGACAAATCACCTGATCACACTAGGCGATGAATTATGTATTTTAGCGTATATTTCAATAACTTTTTTTTAAATACTTATTAAATAAATTATTAAAAACAAAAAAATTTAAATTTTAATATAATAAATATAAATTATGTAATATGGTATAATCACCCAGGTGAATTTTACCTGGGATGATTTTTACCCTGATGAATTTTTACCTCCGGTAAGCGTTAATCCTTATATTAATAATTTATTGTTAAGATATAATGTGAAAATAAATTATTTAAATTACAAACTAAGAAATCCCTTCTTTACTACTCTAATCTTTGTGTTTAAATAATTTATAATAACGACAAATATCTCAGATATAATAATTTTGTTATTGAAGTTCCAATTCATTCTATTCTTCTGAATGAAGATTTAGATTATTTTATATCTCATCTTTACCTATAAAGCAAAGTTAGAGTTAAAAACCAATATAAAAATAAATTATTATTAATTTAAATAATTTCACATACCATAAAAGTCATTCTCATTTTTCTTTACTTTTTTTTTGCGTTGTTTTAACGAATGTGGTAACGTAAATGATGGTTTTCCCTTTTTTATCATTTTGAATACCTAAAAAAAATAATTATCTGTTATATAATTATATTAAATATTAAATAATTAAATTAACGTAACAATTATTATCACCTGGCTACTAATTGGTATCTAGTAAATTTTCCGCCAGTTATAAACTGGCGGACCAATTAGTATATCCAAAAAGTTATTTACTGACCTAGTTTAGTATATAAATGGGTCACATTTATATACTACTAGATCAGTAAATAACTAATACTTATTTTACTTACCATCCTTTGAATTTCTTTTAAATATTTTGAATAAATTTTTACAACCAACTAAATAAATTAATACGATTAGTATTTATATATTTGATTATTTTATAGGATAAAATAAAATTTATTATTAATTAAATTACCTTTAAATATTCTACTTAATTTTGATGTATTATTCTTCTTATTCTTCTTATTCTTCTTATTCTTCTGATTACTCGATTTAAAATCATCAACTAAAAAAAGTTAAGATAGATAAATAAAATATATATTAAATATAATAATGGATATTGTACGGTGTTGTATTTATATTGGTTAACGTCACTTCGTGACGTTAACCAATATAAATACCACCGTACAATATCTATATTATCGTACGGCTAATGCAGATCATGCTTTAAATAGAAATTTCTTTTCAATATTGTACGCAAATAAACTTCTCACATCAATATTGAACAATAATAAAAATATCGGTCAAAAAAATTAGCATGATCCTATAGGGCCGTGCAATAATACTTACTATTATCAGGAATATTAAAATCAGTTGGTTTACTATAAAATGCTATAAAATTATTTTTAAAAATAATTAACTATTTAATAATTTATAAACGGTAAATAACATTCATACCTTCTAATTCTTCTATTAATTTAAATAAAAAAAAAATAATAAACAAATTATTAATAAAATACAAGTTGTTGGTCCTTATTTTAAAAATTTAAAAAGTAAATAATATATTACCTTCTGTTGCATTTTTTGGTTCAGGAAATTTTTCAAATTGAAAAACTTTACTTGTACTATTTGTATAACTTTCTTGACTATTAACATTACTATTTATTTTTAAATTATTATTTTCTTCGGGTTGATCAATTGATTTACTCTGATAAAATAGATTAAGTTTATCTATTTCATTTAAAAGTGTTCCAACATCAGGTCGTTTTGATGGATCAGCATCCCAACATTGTTTCATTAAATTTTTATATTCTAAAGGAGTTCCTGATACAATTTTTGGTCTTATACCATTAACAATATTCATAGCAAGATCATAATTATGTTCATAATTAATAAATGGTGGTTGTCCGGATGAAATTTCCCACATAAGCATTGCAATACTATAAATATCAGATTTAAAAGTTTGTTCTTTTCTAACAATAACCTCAGGTGCTATATAAGGAAGATTTCCATATATACTTTTTAATGGTATATCTGCAGGTCCACAAAATCCAAGATCGCTAATACGGAATGCATTACCAAAATTATATAATATATTTCCAGAATGCAAGTCTCTATGAATCGCATTTTCTTCATGAATTTTCGCAAGTGCATCACTTATATCCGTAATAATTTGAATTCTTTCTTTCCATGTAAGCTTATTATGATTTTGATGCAAATATTTTCTTAAATCGGTATTCATCTCATTCATTACGAGCATATAATTTCCATTTGATGGATCTTGGGTTAAACCATAACATTGAACGACACCTGCCCATTTATTGCTTATAGTTAAATGTGATTTGGCCTGTAAAAAAATTCATTAATAACTTAATATAATATTAAAAAAAAAAATAATAATTTCGAATTACAAACCTCTTCAAACCAATTTCGATTTGCATTTTCAACATTTTCTAATCTTTTAAGTATAACTTCTTGTCTCTCAAATCTTTTTAATTGTTGCCCTTTAGAATCCCATTCAATAAAGTGACCATAAATCCAAACTGCTGTATAAATTTCAGAACATCCTCCTTTTGTTAGATATTTAATATTTTCCAAATTATTATATGGAATCCATTCTATTACCCTATTTGGTTTTAATGTTTTCATTTGACATTCTTGTATCAAATTATTAATATTTTTATTTCCAGATGTCCAATTTGAAAAGTTAGATTTTAAATATTTTCGAACACAACATTCACAATATAATGTAGCTAAACATTCTTGCTCACAAATTTCACAGGTTCTTTTTATTCCATCATTGAGAGCAATTTTAAAACTATCATAAACTTTAGTTATTATTATTATTGCTTCATATTTTTCATTCTCTGTAAGTAAATCATTTGCAAGAAGTATTTGTTGAAAAAATTCATATTGTTTGTGTATATCATTGTAAATATTATAATCTATTAATGCAAATGCTCTATTAATTGCAGCATTAACTGATAGATTTTGACTATAAGACATAATGAAATATATAAAGGTTTATAATTCTTTTTATTTTCTTAAAAAAAAAAAAATGATTAATTTTTTTTTAATGGTTAATTCTTTTAAAAAAAAAATGGTTAATTGTGAAACAAAAAAAAAAAGTGTATCTAAATTCCAATGCTTTGATTTGCATTGATAAAATACTTACTACATTATATGGTACTACCTAAATCAAATGATGCATTTTGCCGTGAAAATCATATGTCCATAGCTATCTTAAAAAATAAGGACAGATTATCAGTTTCATGTTGAGGTAAATATTTCCTAAGAAAGGCAAAAAAACCGTGAATCAGTGAATATGCATAATATCTTGCCCAACTCAATTACTCATTGTATCCATTGTATCATTGTTTAAATTGTTTGATCATCTTATTTAACTGCATGACATCTGATGATCATTCATGCCAAATGGGGGAATCTTAACCCCAGACCCTGATAATATCCCCGTTTACCGAAAAAAAATCCCTTTATTTTTTCTCCACTTTTATGTTTTTTAAAAATATATTTAAAAGTTTTGTTAATATAAATATTTTTCAATAGCAGTTCAGAACTTCGGGTATAGAATATTGACATGAAGCTGTAGAAATTTCATAAAAAAACGCACTCATTGTTCTGTAAAGATTTCATTATGTAATTTCTGCACTTTGGTCAAACTAAACAGGCGAAAAAACATCTAGGGAAAGTTGTACAGTATATAAGGTATGGAAATGCTTACATATTAATTTTCGTTTACCTAGCTTGAAATTTTGGTGATTTGAATAATATTGAGACGCGTTTGTGTTTTTTTTTACTTTCAGGGTAATACTTTAGTCAAAGAAAAATAAACAAAAAACTTAATAGAGTTATTCTGTAGATTATTAAAGTTTTTATAATTTCGGGAGGCTAGCTTATATAGTTGTGGATTTTTTATATTTTATTGTAATAACTGATAACATCAAAACGCGTTATTGTAGTAATAATTTCAGTGTTATTGCAGTATAACATTTAATACATTTAATATTTATTCTTTTTAACATTTAAAGCATGTAAATATAAAGAATTTTTATTTTTATTTTTTTTTAAAAAAAGAAAGTTTAAAATTTACCTATAAAAAAGGGGGGAATCGAATATAAAATTCATGCGTTCATGCAAATGAGTGAATTATTATTGTTCCACGCATAAGTTAGGTATGCAGTATGCTTATTCGATAATTACATTAAGCAGAGAGTATAAGTTAAATCGTTACGGTATGAGTTTAAAAAGGCGCGCAAAAATATTTTCTCCAAGAAATGATACACAGGAATGTGTGGCTAATGATAATTATTTTTGAACCAATCATAATTAAAAAAAGAGGGACTAAGATATTAACCTATACTCGGGGAGGTGCTCAATGCTGCACCATTCACTTTTTTTTTTTTTAAGCTAGTAGCGCGTTTTTATTATTATCTGAGTCCAAAGGACGATAATTTACAAAACACCTAGTAGTAAAATTACATAAAATAATAATCCCTCTATAACTAACCGATCTATCTAATAAAAGCACAAAACAGCGATGCTAACCCGATATATATATATATAATTAAACAAAAAATAACACCCTTACTTATAGCACATAAAATAAGTTGAATCAAACATGCTCCAAAACCCCTGGGAAAAAAATTATTAGTATAACATTAAAATTCTAAATTATTCCAAGATGTTGAACCAAAATAAAACAACTGATCCATGTATCGTCGTATCGAAGAACTTAAATCTAAAATCTAAACTAAAATACTAATAATAAGCCTTTAAACTTCAAACGCTAACAATTTCAAAGAAGTTTATACAAATTAAAAAAGCAATTATTAAAGTTATCCCATGAAAAAAAACTTTAAATTTCTTGTCGGGAAAAATTTTTAACGTGAAATCACGTGACTTTGACGCTTTTTTGCTGTGCCATTCACATATTACTGTGCCACCAATTATCATCCGTTAATTGTTGTCTCATTACTCTCATAATTATTCTCTTATGAAAACTTTAATTTTTTATATTCGTGTATTTGGTGTTATAACGTCTTTTCTATAACTCATTAATACAATGTATAGCGATTGTGCATTGGTCAATTGATGTTAAATAAGCATAATTGAGGGGTAAACTTTCTAACTTAATAAATATATTTCTCAATATTGCAGAATTTCGTTAATCTTTAACTCAAAAAATTGTAGATTTTTTTCATTAAGTTCAATAACTAAACTTTCAATTTCTGATAAAGTTTTAGATTCCTCGCCTATCTCTTGAATGAAATTATCAATTTCTTTATTTACATTCAAATTAATTAATTTTAATTCAGAAAATACAGCAAAAGAGCCGCAGCGATCATCACGTGGATTTAAAATCACATGAATTATTACGAGCAGTCATGCTTCGAAGTACAAAATGATACGTTTTACGATAAATGTATGGAGGATTTGGCTTCTGGGGGGACTATTACTTTTAGGGCGTTCTATGTGGATGGATTAAGGGAAGTGAATTCAGCCCCGAGCGGGACTATGTACCTTAGATACGACGTTGACTGTTAGGCCACGCTGCCCTATAAAAAAAGTAGATACATTTTTTATACTGAAAGATACGTTTGTATACTTAGAGATACGTTTAGATACGTTTTTGTATACTGAGAGATACGGAAAATACACAATTCCGTATCGGTCAGTGAAAATTCGTTTATACAAAACGTATTTTATAGAAATACGGAATTGTGCATTTTTCCGTATCTCTCCCAAGTATGAAAAATTTAATGATAAAAAGAATTTAAAGGACAAAATTATTATTCTTTCAATTGAATTAGAAATTCCTATTGCTACTTTAGATATACATAAATGATTGTATAAATTGTATTTTAATTTATTGAATTGCAATATTTTTGATACTTTTTTTATTAGATATTTTATTTATAACATTATGAAACATATGAATACTTATTATAATTAATCGTAGTAGTGAATTTTAAAATTCCATCATGAAATATTATTGGAAAATATGCCTAGACCATTCAATCATCTATCAAAAGAATATCGATCCGAAATTCTTCTGAATAATATTCAAA
This sequence comes from Rhizophagus sp. LPA8_4_AMF, assembly GCA_021464525.1. Lineage (NCBI taxonomy): Eukaryota > Fungi > Glomeromycota > Glomeromycetes > Glomerales > Glomeraceae > Rhizophagus > Rhizophagus sp. LPA8_4_AMF. The sequence goes on along the minus strand of JADRCO010000134.1, from coordinate 37,271 downwards.
TTACAACTAAATACGCATTTAGAATTCTAATAAAGATTAATTTAAAGAAAAAAAATTATCGTTAGAAAATTATGATAAATTAAGTAATAAAAATGATAAAATTAGAATATGTATTTAAAATTCTGATGAATGTAATGACGTTAACAAACCAAGGATTACGTTCAAATACTTTTATTTAATCCATACAAAGATATAATATACGCATTATTCTAATAAGCCAGGATAATCATGGAAAATGTAATTCCAAGTGATTATAAAATTATATTGCAGGCTTTTAAGAAAATCGATTATAGTAACAAATGTATGGAGTTCAATTTGCGGATGAATTGAAAAGCATAATTTCGGAAAAGGATGTTTACTTGGAGTGAAATTAATTGATAACATTAATAGAACATTGGCCTTTTTATTTATTATTTTTAATGAATATAATATTTCTTTAAATTATTTTTATCATATGGATTCGAATAATTCAGATATGGCATTGTCATAAAATTATGAAAATATTTTTCAGAAATTACTTTACCTTTAACAATTCATGATAGTTTTAAATTAAATGGGTGGTTTTAAGTTTAGCAGTTAATAAGTTTGGTCTTTTGAAATATGGTGTTGAATTATTAACTTTTGCAATTAAAAAAAATATAATTTAGAATTGATGGAGAATATCTACAATAATTGTATGAATTATTTTTAAGAAACAAGAGAATATTTTTGAGCATTATTAAATCTACAATGCAAGTTATATTGAGAGATATTCATTAGAAACAGATCTGATTATAGATTACGGTATAGAGGATGGTGATTTTATCACTTTTCAAAATCAATACTCTCGCAATACAGTTGAGGATGGTAATTTCAAGACCCTCCATAAATAGTTAATCTATTTCAAAGTATGGTTATCAAACGGCAAGTTTTTGTGCAAATCAATTTCGTGCAGACAGGATCTTACAGTAAAAGGAAAATCCTCTGTACACCATTATCATAATTGATGAAGAGTAGAAAAAAATTAATTCCAAGCAATAACTTCCAAGCAATAACACTTCATTGGACACCGTGACCATGATTGAGCGTCAATAATGACTTCATGGTGCTATGAAACTATTTTGACGCGTTATAATACCAAGACAGGACTTAAATCTTTAAATCTGACTCGGTTGTGGGTACGTTGCCTGTTAGAGGTTACTGAAAGAACTTTCTTGGCGTATAATTAGGAAGGTCAGATGACTAATGTGCGTTATAACGATATTACGATAAATCACCCTTGTTAAAGGAAAACTCTTATATATCTACAAACCTTCCATCAATTTAATCCCATGAAAAAAAAATTTTTTAATGATTAATAATTTATTTTTTTTTATTTTATAAATAACTGGTTAAAAAAATTAAATTTAAAAATCAAAAAAATACATCTACATATATTTATGAACTAATATAAAAATATAGACAAATAAATAAGAAAAAAATATAATAATACAAGTAATAAATTTCTTAAATAAAATTTTTTTTTTTTTCGAATCTACAAATGCGGGACAGTAATTTTACCATTTACAATCATTTACCATATAATTCCACGGTTTTTCATCATTGCTATAAATTTCGACATATAAGTTTCCGTAAATGATGAAAAATAAAACTATTGAAAAATAAAATAAACAATTGAATAAATATATAAATAATTAGATTCATAAAATTAGATTATTGAAATTTAAGATATACTTACTTCATGTTCGGAACTATGATTTACAACAAAATTATGTGCTAATTCGTGACAAAATGTCATAAACCAATAGGTCATAGCATCATTTGTAGGTCTAATTTTACAATCTTGTTCGTGTAACGCGATATAATAGCTTAAATTGAAAAATAACGCTCCATCACGATTGAATGCAATTGAATTTGAGTTATTATCATAAAAAATATGAACAACTTTCGGTACAAGTTCAAAAATGCCCGCAAGATCTCTTAATATATCTATAAAATGATTTAATTGAACAGTAACTGATGTGGACATGATCTCTGGTTGATAAATTTTAGTATCATATAATTTAATATCCCGTATAGTTCCAACGTGAGATAATAAATGGCCTAAAAAACGCAAAATAAACCAATTAATATTATATAATAATCAACTTTTAAAATCAAAAATATTAAGCGTTTTATACCTGGTATAATATCACAATAACTTGCTTTGCTTTCATTAACAGTTGTAACATTAGCTTGGCTAATAATACCATTAATATTTCCTACATTTAAATTACAAGATCTAATGGAATCACGTAAAGAATTTCGTAGTCTTTGAGTAGATACAGGGGTCACTTTAACTATTTTTTTATCATTATATACAATGGATTGTTGATACGCATATCGTAAATCTTGTTGCTTTAATATGTGATCGACTGGATATCCCTTACGTTTTAAAGTAGTTAATTCTTCAGTTAAAAGCACAGTTACACTAAAGACATCTTTCCATTCAAATTTTACATAAATGCTCTTGACTATTTGTTCTGCAATATCAAGTGGAGCAGGTTTAGTTGTTACATATATAATATCTTGAAGAATACAAGCAGTAGTATGTCTTCTTTTAACTATAGTTTTATTATCTAATGTAAAAGTTGTCTCCATATAGCTAGCCTCTTTAACTTTCAGTCTTCTAAACCAATCAATGCTTTTTTTAGTGTCAGAATGTTCATAGTAAAACAAACTTGCTCTCTCTATGATTGTTTCTTCTAATTCTTCAGTTTTTGGATCAAGATTATTCCCTCGAATACCTATTGGCCTTACAATTTCTTGCACGGAATCATGTAAGGATCTACACCCCAATTCCTAAAAAAAATATATATATACACAATGATGAAAATACTTCATATACGTAAATTAGAGTCAATTGAAAGACTTACATTATACAAAATTTTCATATAATGATCATTTTCTACTGGAGCTGTAAATGGTTCAAAAACTGGTTGATATGCAGCATTATCGTTTATAAAAATGTCTTTCCCTAAAGCCAAACCAGAAGATTCAGTCCCATTGTTAAGTTTCTTAACACCTATTAAAATAGGTGATTTTTTCATTACTGCAATTAAACTTGGTTTATCTATAGTACTAAAATTAAATGCAATTTTTCTTAAAATATCTAAGTATTTTTCCAAATTTCCAAGTGAATTGTACACTTCACGTGATGAACTTACTAATAATTCAGAAAGTTCAGTTGCAGTTGGTTCGTTTTTAACACCGCAAGCTTGAAGAAATCTATTTGCTTTACTTCCAAAATCAATGCATGAAAAGAAATTTTTCAATCTAAATAAAAAAAATCCCTTTTTAAGTTATTTTAAACTTCATAAAAAAGATTTACACAAAAATTATAATTATATACGTACTCTTCTTGAACAGTTAAAAAACAATTACGTGGACTGGCAAGAGTTATTTTAGCTCGAGAATTTTTCTTTATTGGGATAAATTTTAAATCAGTTAAAGAATTAAAATCATCATCGGTAAAATTTGTTTGTCGTGATGCCAAATATTCAAAAATAGTCTTCGCCTTATTCTCATGTCGTGGTGGTTCTTCGTTTAATCTTTCTAAGAGTTCTTCACGACTAGGATGCTGTCGAACACCAAATCGTTCTACTTGAAACCGTAAATCTTGACTTACAGCATTGAATTTCATTATTGTGCATTCTGAACTAATATAGCATTCTGAAGGCTTTGCATAAGTACCTCGATTCGTACAAGGTAAGAATGCAATATTAACTTGAGGATCATAATCTCTAGAATATTTTTCTTCAAAATTATTAATGAAATATCTGAGAGCCCTGCTACGAATTTTGAGATTTGAATGATATGCCGCCAGCTCCAAAATTTTCATAAGTGTAGGGTGCTCTTGTAAACCCAATCTAATAATAAATTTTCCTACGATAAAAAAGAAAAAAATATATATATTTTTTTTAGATAAAATAAATAAATTTGCTGTACTTACAATAACATTTACCTTCATGTGATTGACTAGCCCATTCTCCTTTCCAATCAAGCAGAGGTAAACCAAATTCACGATGTATATCCGAAGGTGTATGCAAAGATCTCGCGACAAACCGTTGTGTTTCCCTAGATTCACCTTTTTTAGACCGTGATGAACTTTTTTCTATAGGCCAGATGGGTTTGTCCTTTAATATATTTATTTCATTTTGTTTAAGATTACTTGACATTGAAGAAAGATATTTTGCGAGTTGCATATGATCCCAATTTCCTTGACCAACAAGGCGATCAAAAATAAGTTTCAATTCAACAACCTATAGATAAATTTCAAAATAAATTCAATTATCATAAAGTAAATTAAAAAAAAAAAAATATTAATTCTTTTACCTTTCGAACACCAAATAGTTCCAATATATTTTTAAGATTTGTAGTTTCTTCTAAATCGATAGTAGGTAAGTCAGAAAATAGATCAACTTCTTTAAAATAAGCTTCATTTGGAATCTTTATTCCGAATTTTGTTGGAATACATTTTTTATGAGCAAATAACTGTTGAATAATTTCCTTGTCAGTTTGTGAAAAATTACTTAAACCCTCTCCTAAAATTTGGATAACTTTCTTAGCAAATGTAGGGTCGCGTTCCAGATCAGATTTTTTGACAATAAACCTTGCCCAATTAATCAAAGATAATTCTGACCATCCAGCCCATTTTTCAAGATCTTGCTTTTTTAAGTATTTGGATATATTAAATGGAAGTACATCAACTGGAACATCCATTTCTGAAGGAATTACTGCTGGGTTCAAAAAATAACGAATTGTATTTAAAGATCGAGAGTTATTTCCAAAACGTGCAAGTTGCATAAACTGCGAAATTTCCGTTACTCTAACAAAAGATCCTCTAGATCTATATGAAATCCACCATTTCAAAAGGTCGGTCATTTCGTCTTCAGAAAGTGTTCGACTTCTTAATTCATGAAAGACATCTTGAAGAGTCAATTCCTTTATAAGTTTCATCGTATCCCTTGCTTTCTTAAAAAATATGTAACACTGATCGAATATAATCTTCGGAACAACTGGAACGGTTTTTATGAATCCTGCCATTGCTGGATTTGGAATACGAACATTAGATATTGGAAGAACGCCATTCGTTGACAAAATTGGTAATATATTTTTCGAACAATTGAAAAATTGTGATTCCGCAATTACTCCAACTTGCGCATTTGGTGTACTTGGATTAAAAGTAAAATGTGTTAAGGCATATATTGCCCAGCTTTCAAGATATCCACGGATAGATTTTCTATCTTCATCATTGTTCGTATTATTAACGATCTTTTCATTAAAAACCCATGCTATTTGATCCATTTCATTTTCATGTAAAATTCTGCACAATGTTCCTGCTAAACGTAACATTTCGCCATTGTATATAAGCAGAGTTTTTTCCACCAAGTCGATTGATTCACGATCCACCTAGATAAAATAAATTCTATACGTTAGAAAAATAAATAGAATTCTTATCTATTCAATAAGATAATATATACGTACAGTAGGAATTACACGAGCCGCTAAGTGAGAACAACATCCGGTGGTTTGATGAGTTGGAAAACCAATATATATCTTTCCTTGTCCGGGATATGGAAGTAAGTCTTTAAAAATTGGCGAAACATCCATATTATAACTACCATCTTCATCAACTCCAGTATAAATCATTTGAATAGTCGTTTTACTTGGTGGTTTCTTTTTTGTAACCCTTTCCATTTCTGAAGAAATCTCATCGCTGACGTTAACATCCAAATTTCCATTGACAACTCTAAGAAATATAGATGCTTCTTCTATTTGAAGATCGTTTGGTAACGAAATCCATTGTCTTAAGTTCATATTTTTCGGAATCACCAATCTCTTCATATATAATTGAGCACATCTAACATTTGCTAAGGTAAGATTAAATATCTTTTGAGGAGAAAACGTATTGAAATCGGGTGTAATATTTATTGGTTTCGGATCTTGCATTTTCTTTGACAATTGAATTACCAATATATCATTAACATGTACAAGCACATCTTGAAGATTTCCTGTAAATCCCTATTAAATTTAATAAAAAAAAAAAGTATAAGTGCATATATACTTATATTATTAATCATATCATAAAAGCATTTATAAGCTCACCAATGAATTTGCTAAGAACCGTGCGAATTTTTCAAGATCTGGAATCTAATTAATGTATTAGAAAAAAAAGCCATGCCGTTAAATATTAATTAAATATAACAATAAATATATTCTTTATATTAAATATTTACTTCTAAAGGTTCCCTCATGTCCATTAAAAATGTTGTCCAAACTTTATCATCATCACCAGTTTGTGCTTGTTTTACAAATAATTGGTTTCCACGCCAATAAAAAGCCATCCCTTGTCCACCAGAAGAAACGCTATCAAGCAAAAGTTGAATTAATATTGATAATAGTTTCACAAAATTATTATAATTACTTACAATGGTTCTTCACAAACTGAAAACAATGAATAAAAGCCAACACCGAAAGCTCCAATCTATAAATTTATTGAAGATAAGTTATTGTAGTGTTTAATTTAATAAAATTATGATTTTTAAATAATTTACTTTTTGTTCATCTGGATTTCCTTCAGCAATTTTCTTTAATCGATTCCAATCCTCAACTCTAAAAGCGAATCCGTTGTTTTTAAATATAATTCGCGTAATTTTGTTCTCCATTTTTCTATCTAAACTCAACCTTTTGGATGGATTTGATGGATTTCGTACAGCTTTGTAATTATTATTTGCAGTTTCAAAAATAATTTGAACCGTTGATGACCCCGCATCATCTTTATTTACAAATAAATATATATCAATAACCTTATATCATATCGTCAAATATGAATGATAATGAAAGCTAAAATTTTTACCAGAATTCTGCATTAATTCACGAAATACTACAAATTCAGAAGGGTACCTAACGTAAAAAATTGATAAAATTTCTTTTAGTTAATGAAATAAAAAATATGTGCATATTTAACATTATCATCTTACCGAGCCAAAATCTTATCGATCAAGAGTCTTTGATTAACTTCGACTCTTTCTTCCCCATCTGAATTTGAAAGGACTTTAGATCTAAAATTATCTAATGACATGAGAAATTACTAATAATAAATATATTAAATATATGAAAATTTTTTATAGAAAGACCGAAGGAGAGGTATCTCGAAAAGATTCGATCCGGGTTATTTATTTATCTGTTACATAACTTTGAGTTACGTTACACGGATAAATAAAACGGAGAACACGCATTATCTTTGAATAAACGAAACTTTTAGATTGATTAAAGGGATTATAAAAACAACTTCATAACTATTAATAAAATAAATTATAATATATAATAATGCCTTTTACCCCTTAAAATCCAGTTTCAAGAATTTGGAATATAATAAGACACGAAAAACATAATTCCATAGAAATGTAACTTTTTTTACGTGATCAACACTCGAATAAATTACGAATACGGAATACGTACGTTTTAATGAATTCTAGAAGAAAATAAACTTCGTATTAATCAATGATAGAGTATTTCTTAACATCACATGTTGCAGTTTATTTTCATTGATTCATTATGATGTCACTTTTGTATTAAAGAACGACAATTTGAAATTTTTGTATTCATTGTACTTTATTAATGGTAAGCGAGGCGTTTTTTAGTACACTACCAAAAACAAATTCCAGCCAAAGGACAAAAAATAAATATTATATCTATTATCTATTATCTGTTTATTTATTGTTCGAATATATATAGAGATATTACTAAAACTTTAATAAACGTATGAATTTTATTCGCCGTTATATCTAATCTAAGAATAAAGTTAATAAATTTGCTATCTGTTTATGCAAAGTGATGCCAAACTAGGGAATAATATAATAGAAATGAAAATCAAAAAAAGGATAAAAGAATGATGTCGAAAAAGGAATATAATGAAAGTGGGCGTAACAGTAAAAAAAAAAAAAAAGGTAACATAGACAAATTACCATAAAAATAAATATTTTACAATATTCCAGTACAATAATTTTCTCCAAACTAAATCCGAATTCCTCATTTTCCATTTTAATATTGGATGTTGAAATACACTTTAGGAAAATATTAATTTTCTTATTATCAGTTTTCATACTTTTTAAAAATTTAATCCTCACTCCAATTTCTGTTTATGTTCTTTGTCACACAAACACATAAATAAATAATTTTACGAATCATTTAGTGAACTGGGGTAATGCATAATAAAGCGGCTGACTACGTACCTGGCGATTAATAATAAGACGTGAATAGATGTCGCATAATGCGATTCAGTATCATATTTTAATTAAAAATTTCCCTTATATGGTAAATTTGTATAATTTAAATTTGGCTGAATTCAAAATTTACACAATTTAAGCGGAAAATCGGTTCGAATTTTCGAATTGATTTACCGACTTTTCGCCGACTATATTATTAAATAATCATTAAAGTGATATTCCAGGATGGTTGTTTTTATTTGCATCACTTGCGATTTTGTACTTTTAACCATTGTTTTTTTTATGCTTAGAAGCTATCTATTATTTTTTTTGCGGGTGACCCAGAAAATCGCCCATGACTACACTCGGGCGAATTATTGAGAATGGACCATAATTTATATTAGTCGCTCTCAAATATATAGTATCTCTGAACATAGCAATGTATTTTCTGAAAATCTTATTGAAGATTTGAAGACAACATTCTGTTCATTAGTCGTAGCCCTTATACTATACCTCGTGCGCGAAGTAAAACTGGTATCGTATATTCTTCATTTATTGACTACAATGATCTTAATTCAAAATTGGTTTCGATTAATGGAAAAGAAGATAAAGACAAAAATAATGGGTAACTCTTACAATTGATCCTTATGGTTAATTTATATTTTATAAAGTACTACGAACTATAGAAATGACAATAAATCATCAGATTCTTGAAACTAACAACTAATTAAAAAAAAAAAATGAATTTGATTGTTTATTCGAGACTCTTTTATATACATCAGTAGAAAGTGAATATTTTAAAAAAATTCTTTAATGCGTGACTCCTGTGGATATTATATTATTTTGTAAAAGTTGATTATATTTTATTATTCTATATAATGTGCAATCTTTATAATCTTTATGCAAAGTCTACCCGGCATATATATATACACTCTAATTCGAGCTATCTGTATGTTCTCTCATTTACTTTTTCCATCATATTTTTCGTCAGCACAGAATTAGATGCGGTATTGCGGTTGCAACGATTTGATCAATTACAATTACAATTTAATTTAAAACGAACGAACCACAAACCTATTTAAAATGAAACTTTTCTATTACTTTTTCTTTGGCAGTAAATACTACTGACGTTTATTAGAAATAATATAGAGTATGGAATATAACATATTATTAAAAATTTTAAGCTATGAACTCGGCTAGCCTTAAATTTTATATACTGTGTTGTGGTCATAGCAACAAGAGCTTTAAAATTAAAAATAGATAAATTATTTTCATTAAATATTCAGGACTATAAGAAACGAGAAAATGCTAAGATGCTATGTTATGAACACTAAAAATCTGGGACGATTATCCTAAACTTTTATTATCTACTCGAGTTTTTACCATGCTATTATTTATAATACCATGAAAGTTGTTATATTTATTAACGTGTAATTAATATGAAATTGAAGAGATAGATACATACATTGTAAGATATTCCATTAGAAATAATCACGAGTCAAGAAAATCAGTACGCTATTTTTTAAGGATTACATATAATTATAACCAATTACGTTTAATTTGAAAGTTTTGAATTTTCGCGTTTTTATAATCATTTGTTTTTAAATACGATAATTATCGAAAAGAAAGACAAACTCATGTGCATTTGGAGAGAGTATGCATTTAGGGATAGAAATTTTATATTGATCTCTATATAATTGGGACTGAGTAAGAGGGTGCATTTAGAGAAAAAATATATAGCGCGTGCAATTAGAGAGAGAGAGCACTTAGAGAGAGTTTTCTTTTTTGTAAGCGCAGCTTAATTTTTCTCCAAGCGGCATCTCAGGGACAACTTTAATATCAAATATGCCAAACTTGAACGTTACGCAACAACTGAGATAGAACATTAATTACCATTCAAACTTATTTACAAACTGTGTATTGTTTATCACTGGTTTTAAAATTACAAAACTCTTTTTATTTGTTTTCATTTTTTTAAAAAATAAATTATAAATATGATAATTGATAATTGTATTTTCTATATTTTAGGTACACCGTTCTCTTGCGATTAATATTGAAATAATCAAGATATCAACAGTAATTAACAATGTCAAATTATTCTCAAAGATTAACATTAACATGTCTATATCTGATACGTACGTAATGAATCTTTTCGTTTAATAATCAATAATCATTTTACTAAATTACTTATAATAAAGGTTCCCAAATATGGATTGCCATTTAATGGTTTGGTTGAACAAAACAAAGTTACGATAATTGGGTTCCTAAATTTCCCGCTAAAGTGATCTCATCTTTAATTTATTCAAATCTTATATATACAGTATATAACGCATAAAAGTATAACATTGTTCATATTTAGTAAAATAATGTCTCGCTCAAAGTATATTATCTATCTCTTGTCAAGATCAACGAAAAAAGTCTACAGTTAAGAGGTGACTTAATTGATAATTCAAACCTGAAAAAAATTGAGGATCTTTCAGGAACAAAAATAACAAAAATGTAAGCATATGGTATTTTTTTTTTTCAACTAATACCACTAATACCAACATATTACACTCTATCCAGCTTTGCGTTCAGTATTTGACGTTTCTGATTCATAAATTTTCGTTTCCAATTTACGTCTAATGGCACAAATAATTATTCAATTCGATCAGACTTTTTTTTAAAAAATTAATTCTAGCCGAATAAGTGAGTATAATTCATATAAAAGTCATTATAGTTATTACTTATTAGTTATTAGCTTACGCGCAAAAAGTTTGGCATTACAAAAATGAATTTAAAATAATAAAGATATTAATTCTAATATGCATGCATAGTAATCGATGGATCAGTTATATGTTATGATTTATTTAACATGTAATAAATAATATTGTTTTTACATATCATATAAATAAATAAAAAATATATCATTTGAAATATAAATAATATTTAAAAATCAAATAAAATAAAAAAGATAAAAATAAAAATGAAAATAAAAATAAAAAATAAATTATATAAAAAAAAGTAAACCCAACTAAAAACTCTTTTGTATCATCATCATCATCATCATCATCATCTTATGAAATTTGAAGTTTTTTCAACATTGCTAAAAGTTTTGACATATAAGCTTCTGCGTATGATGATAAGTAATACTAATTATTTTTAAACAATTAAGAATTTTAAATTAATAAAAAAAAATATACGTATATAAAATAATTAAAATAAATAAATAATATATACTTACTTCATGATCAGAACTATGAGATTGAATATAATTATGTGCCAATTCATGACAAAATGTCAAATACCAATAAGTCATGGCATCGCTTGTAGGTTTAACAATACATTCTTTATCGTGAAAACCAATGTAAAATTTTAAATTAAAAAATAATGATCTATCACGATTAAATGCAACACTGTTGGTATAATTATCATAAAATACATGAATGGCTTGTAATTCAAGTTCAAATACACTCGCAATATTTTTTAATATAACTAAAAAACGGAACAATGAAGCACGATTTGATGAAGATAAAATTTCCGCTTGATTAAAACCTTTAGTATCATAAAGTTCAATACCATGTTCGTTTCCAACACAGTATAATAAATGACCTATAAAAATAGATGAATCAAAATTAATAAGAATAAAAATATAATTATAAAAGATATATATTATATATATATTCGAATATCTTGTTCGTACCAGGTATGACATCACAGTAACTTGATTCACTTTCTTTAACAACCCTAGTACAAGCTTGATTATCAATAGTACTCCCAAGGTTAGAATGGCAAGTTTTTATTGCATTTCGTAAAGAATTTCGTAAACTTTGAGTAAATTGAGGATTTACAGTAACTGGTGATTTAACGGTAGGTTTTTGACTATATTGCTTAACAACATTCTGTGATTTAGATTTTAATATACGATCAACCGGATATCCCTTACGTTCCAAACTTGATAAAGGTGTGGTTAAGATAACACTGAAATAGGAATAATCCTTAAATTTAGGTGATTTAAAAATATGTTTGCATATACATTGTGAAATATCAAGATTGTCTGGATCGGGTGTTATATAAAGTACCCATGAACTCAACTCGCTACTTTCAAGTACGCAAGCAGTAGTATCATTTCTAATCTGAACATTATTATCTAACTTATAAACTGCTTCCATATGATCAACTACTCTCACTTTCAAGTTTTTAAGCCATTCCTCATTTCTTAAAATCTTCGCTTTAGAAATATCATAATAAAATAAACCAGCTTTTCCCACTAATGTTTTCCTTATCTTCATAGAATTCTCAGTTTTTTTAATAATACCTTTTGGAATTACAGTTTCTTGTACTGATTCAGATAACGATCTACACCCCAATTTCTAAAATATCAAATTTATCGTTAATATTTTAAATATTTCTATATGATAATTTTTCCATACTCGTATCTCTGTAAAATTAAAATAAATTTATAGGTAACATACCTTATAAAATTTTTCCATTAAATCGGTTTCTGGAGCTATCAACGGTCTAAAAATTTGTTGATATACTTGATCGTCATTTATGAAAATATTTATTGCTGAAGCCAATTCTTTCTGTTCAATCTTTTCACCATTACGGTTTTTCTTCTCTATACCTATTAAAATAGGTTCTCTTTTCATATCCATAATTAAGCTTGGTTTATTAGATTCTATAATAGAAATTTGAGTGGCAATTCTATCTAAAATGTTTGAATATTTCTCATTATCGAGAGAATTCCACAATTCGCGTGATGATTTCACCAATAATTCAGCAAATTCTATCATAGAAGGTTCATTTTTAACACCGCAACTTTGAAGAAATATTTTTGCCATCTCTCCAAAATCAACATATGTAAAGAATTCTTGCAAACTAAAGAAAAAAATTTTTACTTAAAAAAAAAAAAGGTCTCCCCATAAAATGTACTTTATATAAACATAATACATACCTATTTTCTGAGCATTTAAAGAAACAATTATGTGGATTGATAAGAGTAATTGCATTAGGTCTAGTTTTATCTTTGATTGGAATAAAATTAAGATCACCAAGAATCTTCCAATCAGAAAGTGTAAAATTTCCTTGTTGTGAAGCCAAATATTCAAAAACTCCTTTTGCCTTAGCTATATTTCGTGGTGGTTTATCGATCAAACTCTTCAAAAGTTTATCAGGGCTAGGATTTTGTTGAACCCCAAATTGTTCCGCGCAATACAAATATTCTTGGCGTATAACATTAAAATTCAATTTCATGCATTCAGGATTAATATAACATTCTGTAGGTTTCGCATAAACGTATGGATTTCTGCATGGCAAAAATGTAACATTGATTTCAGTTGGCTTGTAATTTTTGGAATATCTATCTTTAAAATTATCGATAAAATATCTAAAAGCTTTCGTACGAATTTTTGGAGGTGTTGGTGGCATTATAAGTTCTAGAATTTTTTGAAGTTTAGGATATTCTTGTAAACCCAATTCAATTAAGAATTTCCCTACAAATTTTAAAATATTTTTTTATTTTTCAACTATAGATTAACTAATTATATAAAAAAAAAAATCAAATATAGTACCTTCCGGAGTGTGACGACCCCATCTTCCTTTCCAATTAATTACAGGTAAACCAAATTCACGATGTAATGGTATGGGTGAATACAATTGATTGGCAATGTAACGACGAACTTTTGCTTTTTTTGAAAAATTTTCTTTAGGCCAGATAGGCTTTCTCTTTAATATATTTTTTTCTTTTTCTTTGAGATCATTATACTTTGAAGAAAGGTATTTTACAAGTTGTATATGATCCCAATCTCCTTGTTTAAGAAGACGATCAAAAATTAGTTGTAATTCAACAACCTATAAATAAATCCAATAATAATTAGTTAATTTAATCATTTCAAAATATATAATTTTATTTACCTTTCGAACACCTAGAAGTTCCATTAAAGTTTGAACGCTTGAGGGTTTTTGAAAATCAATCGTCGGAAGATCAGGAAGTATATTAACATTTTGGAAATAAGCATTTTCCGGAATCTTCATTCCAAGTTTAGTTGGAATGCATTTCTTTTTTTCAAATAATTGAAGAATTAATTCCTTATCATTTTGCGAGAGATTGTTCAAACTTTTTGCCAAAGTACCATGAACTTTTTTAGCAAAATCAGGGTTATCTTCCAAATCAGGTTTTTCAACGATAAAGCTTGCCCAATTAACCAGAGATAATTCTTTCCATTTAAACCATGTTTCAAAATCTTTATGATTTTTGAAATTTTTGGAAATATCATATGGTAATACATCATTTGGAATATCCACATTTGGTGGAACTATGGCTGGATTCAAAAAATAATGAATAGTATTCAAAGGTCGAAAATTATCACCAATACGTGCAAGTTGCATGAACTGTTCAACGTCTGATGGATCAACATTATTCTCTTTCGATCTATAAGAAATCCACCATTTCAAGAGTTCGACCATTTCCCCTTCAGAGAGAGATCGATTATTCAATTCTAACAAAACATCTTTAAGAGATAATTCTTCTATAAGTTTCGAATCTTTTGCTTTCCTAAAAAATCTGACACATCTATCATATACATATTTTGAAACAATTGGAACCGTTTTCATGAATCCTTCCATTTCCCGATTAGGAATACGAACGTCAGTTATCGGTAAAACACCATTTGTTGAATAAATTGATATTTTTTTATTGGAACATTTGAAAAATTGTGATTCTGATATTTTGCCAACTTTGGCATTTGGTGTACTATCTCTAAATGTAAAATGTGTTAAAGCATGTTCTGCTCGATTTTCAAGCCATTCAATCCATTCACGAAAATATTCGATATCTTGTTCTTCAGAACCAGTAGATTCATTAATCATTTCATAATAATATTGTTCTATATAAGACATTTCATCTTCATATAAAATTCTGCACAATGTTCCCGCTAAACTTAACAATTCACTATTATATACTGCCAAGGTTTTATCTACCAAATCAATTGATTCCCTCTCCACCTAAATAAATAATTTGACATATTTTAAAAAATTAGGTTCATTAAAATATTATAAATCAAAAAAAATATAAAGTACATACAGTAGGAATTACGCGAGCCGCTAAATGGATACAACATCCAGTGGTTTGATGAGTTGGAAAACCAATATATATTCTTCCTTGATTTGGAAATGGATGTAAATTTTCAAAAATTGAAGAAATATTATTCTCATTATTCATAGACGAATTATGTTCTTCATATCCAGTATAAATTATTTGGATGACTGTTTTACTTGGTGGTTTCTTTTTAGTGCTTCGTTCCATTTCATTAGAAAATGCTTCGCTAACTCTAACATCCAAATTGCCATTAGCAATTTTAAGAAATATGGATACTACTTCCATTTCAAAATTAATGATCGGTAAAAAACGCCGGTCATCCATATTTTTTGGAATAATTAATTTCTTAACTATTAGTTGAACATCTTTAACATCTACTGATGTAAGATGAAACATCTTTTGTGGAGAATATGTGTCAAACTCGGGCGAAATTCCCACCGATACCGAATTTCGCATTGTCTTTGATAGTTCTATTACCAATGTATCATTAAAATATACTGATACTTCTCGAAGGTTCCCGGTAAATCCCTGTTATTTTTAAATATTAGTATGACGCTTCGTGTTTTAGAACTTTTCTTAATTAGTCCGGAACAATAGCGAAGGGCTTACCAAAGAATTGGCTAAAAATTGGGCGAGTTCGTCAATTTCTGGAAACTAATCAATCACATCAAAGTGTTAAAAATGAGATAAATGAATGGTTTCCGATGATCGATGATATGAATAAATATATACCTCCTCAGTCTCTCTCATATCCATTAAAAATGATGTCGTAACTTTATCATGATTACAAATTCGCGCTTGTTTAGTTAATAATTGATTTCCCTGCCAATAAAAAGCCATTCCTTGATCACCAGAAGAAACACTATCAAATTAAACTTTTGATTAAATATCGATTTTTTTTATTTAAAAAAAAACCAAATTATGATTAATTACTAACAATGGCTCTTCACAAACTGAAAACAGAGAATAAAAGCCCACACCAAAAGCTCCTATCTAATAAAATCATCGTGAAAAAAATATATTTTTTTTAAGTTTAACCCAATTTTAAAAATTAATTAACGTAAAATGACAAAATATATATACTTTTTGTTCATCAGGATTTCCTTCGGCAATTTTCTTTAATCGATCCCAATCTTCAGGTCTAAAAAGAAATCCATTATTCTTAAATCTCATTCTAACGATCTTGTCTTTTAACTTATTATCTTTTTTTGGATTTGCGGTTTCATAAAATATTTGAACTTTTGTTGATTTAGCATCATCTTTATTAAATAAAATAAAGATAAATTTTTAATTACGTTATAAAATCAAAAAATTTTTAAAAATAAAGAAAAATTTTTAAGTTTGTTTTTACCGGAATTTTGCATCAATTCCCGAAATACCACGAATTTAGCAGAATATCTAAAAAATATATGAAAGGTTACTTTAAAGAAAATACAAAAAAAAAAAAAGTACTACAAAACCACAATGTTTCTAATGTTTCTTTTTTTAAAAAAAAAGCTTACCGAGCCAAAATTTTATCGATTAAGTGTCTTTGATTAACTTCTACTCGATGCTCACCACCGGTACTCGAAAGTACTTGATTTCTTAAATAAATCTCATCCATTCTTAGTAATTATAATATGATGATGATGATAAAGAGTTTGGTAATTATTTCACTTTTATTTTTCTTTTCTTTTTTCTTTTCTTTTTTTTATAAATAAAAAAAAAAAAAATACCATTCGTCCCATTTATCCCATTTATCCGTTTTTTTTTTTCGGTATTATTTTAATTTTTCCATATAAGAATATCATAGTGATTATTAGGTTATGTATATATAAGGACTAAAAGCTCTGCTTATTCTATTCAAAATAATGAGTAAAATAATTAACATTTACCGAGTTAATGAGTATAACAATAACATTTTATATTTACCTCTAAATTTTCAAATTTCTGCAACATTTGTGTAAATAATGAAATAATGACAAATTTTTTTTTGATTATAAAATTTCCTAATAAAAATTTGATAATCAATTCTCATTTCTTATTCTAAATCACAAAAAAATTAATTAATAATTAAAATGTTTAGGGTGCTAAAAAAAAAAAGAAAAATAAAGAAAGAAAAAAGAAATTTTCTCAGAGGATGAGGGAAACAAGTTCTGAATTTGGTTACCCGATCGGCGAAATAATCATCTACCAAAAGTATACCCAAAGAAATCAAGGATCCTACCAAATTAAACCAGTAGTTATTGTTCAATTGATGAAAAGGCGTTAACTAACATTAATCATACCCACCCCTGATTGTATGACAGAAAAAAAAAATTATCAATTATCGGAGTTTGTGATTTTAAATTTTACAAAAATTAAAATTTAGAGAAATGACAATTATTTGCTGCGGGTTCATATGATAGGTTACCCAGTTCCGATTACTTCCATTGTTATCATCATTTAATTCGGGTAAATTCGGATTGTTATGCCATCTATAATTAGCGGTTGGCGAACACAATTCACACGTTCTCTTTTTGTTTTAACGCTTTTCGAAATTTCTAATTTTGATAAACCAGATAATAACAGGTATAAAAACGAGTATTATTTGAATTCGTAATTGAATACGTAATATTGGTCATCTGTCATCATAACAAAAACCAAATGAGTTAAAAGTTAGCTTTGACCAAATGTGGATTATCTGCAATGTGCCGAATAATAGAAAAAAAAAATCCTTATCTCGTTATCTCCGACGTGCTTTACGATGAAGAGGAGAAAAAAATGAAAATTGAACACGTTTATATATTTTTTGTTTTATTTTATATAATATAATTTCATTGAAAAAATTTCTTTTGATTTCTAATCTAACTAAATAAATATACATTAACTCAATATGTTAGTTTTAAATTTTGACAATATTTGTTGATAGCGTTATTTAATAAATCAGTATATTTATCTGGTATCTCGGCAACAAAGGTTTTTAAATTTTTCCCATTACTCTCTAATAATTTAATCAAAATATCAACTTTTGGACATCCATGGTGGAACTCTAAAGTATGTAAATGAGAAAATGTAACATATTGTAATTCATTAAAACCTTTAAAAGTATTATCATAATTTGTTGATAAAATGAGTTCCCTTAAATTTGTGAATATAGTAATAAAAGAGAAAGGACCAGAATCATTACCACTGATCTTTAATCTGATTAAAGTATTTGAATGTTTTGTTAAATAAGGTATTAATTCTTCCCAACCAATACCATTATGATTTTGATATAATGATAAATATTTTAAATTATTTTGTGAAGAGATTAATTTTTTTAATCCATCAGAGACAGCCTTTTCAAATATTATATTAATTGATTGAATATTATGACATATTTGGGATAATTGATAAAAAAATTCGGAGTGAATATCCGAATCACTGCTTAATTCTGAAAGATCCTTTAAACATTCTCTTGATCTAGGAAAATTGGTAAATGTTATACCCTTTCTATGATCTATAAGACAAGTACGATATGTTAATTTCTTTAATGAGGTGATACGTCTCATAAACATTTTTAATATTTCTTGTGTCACCAAATCTGCTTTATGGTAGTTCAAATCCCTTGAATTAATTGACGATTGATTTTCAAAAAATTTTTTGATCATCATATCAATTTTACCTATTGAAAGAACTTTACAGAATGATATATAATTAAATAAAGGTTGTTTTGAAGTTGGAGTTGTAATATAAACTCCATTCATACGTGTAAGATCTTGAGATATTGATGTTGAAATGAAAATTTCATTCTCCCGTAAAAGATCTTTTGATTCATCAGGTAGACAAGCTGTTAAAATACTGATCAATTTCGTTGATTCTTTTAAAACATAAAAATTATGTTTTAAACTCCAAATATTTCTCCATAAAATTCTAATAGAAACTTCACACCAAAGACGATTAACTAATAAACATGTATATAAACTAGTAAATTTATCTTTCTCTAAATATAAATGTTCGAAAATTTCATCAAGACAATCGGCAGGAAGTTGACAAGACATTTTTTAATTTTTTAATAAAAATTTTTCATAAAAAAAAATTCTCAATTTTTCAATCGGGGACTCCGGGTTTAAATAACGGTAAAAAAAACAATTAACCTTTTAAGGAATAGTCACATGTGTTTGAAATGATGTAACTTCAACTAAAATGTGCGACGAGCTGACAATAAACAAAAAAAAAAAAAGCGAGTTGACAAATATTAATGACAATCTATAAAAAGAAAGAAAATAGATAACATGTTGTGATATAGTTATTTGATTGGTCCTTTATTTCTTTTTAAAAGAATTCACACAATATATTGACAAAATAAATTATATAAATTCTTTGATTTCTAGATAGAAGATACTGGTATAGTATATATACTATATGTATACTAAAGCTCTACTATTTTGTCAACCTTTATCTATCACTCATTAACTATATTTGGTCTCTAATTCTATACAATTTCAAAGCACCATGCTTTTTGTAGGTTTTTTCATTTCTTAATTTCTTTGCTATGCGCCATTCTATGAAATTCTAAAATATATACATATTATTTTACTAACATTGAAGTGCCGGACTAGGTTTCTTCACCTTTGCCCGCATTGACGAGCAGAATATCGTTATGTCTTTTCTTGACACCCTCCCAGAATTCCATTCTACTATTGCCATCCTCCTCCTTTACATTATTTATTGAATTATTAGATCAAAGAGTAATATATTACCAGTTTATGACAACCATATTACTGTTGAAAGCGTTACCGTTGTAAGTCTCCACAATGACAAGGAAATATAACGCAAGAATAACTACACCACCATTTCTCAGTTATCATAATCAATTTGTATAAATCGATTGTCGCACAAGTTGAATGTAAGTTTTACATATACTTTATATACTTTGAGAAAATAGTGTTCTTTTTTTTATTCCACTAAATATGTCAAATATGAAAAAATGTGTGATTACAACAAGTTGATTCTTAATCATGTGTATTCTAATAGAATTTGCGATAAATACAATAATAGACCCTCAGATGTTGATGAGTTAAAGCTTCTCTCAATTAATAATTTTTAATTTTTGTAATTTGATAAAAATATGACAATTTTGTTCAATAACAAAGTTATTAAATAATTTTAGAGAGCATTAACGGATATTTTGGTATAATAATTTATTTATGTTCTAATTGGGAAATAAATAAATTGATTTTTTACACGATTGTTTGATTTACATTTGATACGCGTTCACGCGATAACTACGGTAGTTATCATGTATATCTTATAATCTGCGCGTTATCTTATAGTGTAACAATAAATGGATTTTACTGTTACATTTTCTTCCGTATTGTTTTTTCATTTAACTAAACGATAACAATTGAAAATACTATAATCTAATGAACAATGAGTTAATGAATTAGCACATTTTTGGCGTAATGAAATCTTCGAATTTCGAATTCAAAAAACCGGTAAGAGGAATTCCTAAAATTAGATATATATAAATTCCGGAAATTCCGGTATAACACAAAATATGCAATGATTTTCCGGTAACCTAATCTCTTTAACAAATTATTTCTGCAAGGGACTTTGTAAATCGTTAAATCAATAAAGTAAATCGTGAATTTTTTTATTTGTGGAATTTTTTAAAAAAATTTTTAAGTTTTATTCGAAAAATTAGTTAAAAGTAAACAAAATAATGTATGTCATATGAATGTAACAAACAATCACTGCGCATAAGCCACATGACCGAAGTTCAATAAAGTTATTAACCATAATCGTTTTTTGTATACCTTTTAAATTTTAAGCCTTTTTTTTTTTTTTTCTTCTTCGTAACGAGAGGGAAAAAAAAAAATTTTTAATTTGACGCAGTAGGAAAAAAAAATAAAAAAAAATAAAAAAAATAACCGCCGCAGTTTCTTTAAAGGTACAAGTATGTCGATGCAGCAAAATGGTAGGGAAATAGAACACAAAATGTAATTAAATGTATTACCATGCATCAAGTAACAAATTATCTTCTTTATTTTTTTAAAAAACAAACAAAAATAAAAATTACAATAAAGATTTCTGAATTTTCTTTTCTTTTTTTTTCTAAATAATAAAAATAATAAAAATAATAATATTCATTTTCTTTAAAAAGTAAAAGCTGGTTTTGACAAATATTGTCCGTATTTATAATTGTTTTATAAATTTGATATTAAATATTTATTTACCTGTTATTATTTTTTTTTATCCAGTAAAGAAATACTTGTTTATTAATTTAATTAAACGTTTACCGGTTAATAAACTTGTTTTATAATATATATAAAGAAACGAAAGGACGTTTATTTGTCACACACACATATAAGCTTCAGTAATTGGTTACAATACATGTTCTTCGTTTACCTTATTTCTGGTCGAAAAATTAAATTTTAAACTTACATTTTCGTAAATCTTTCTTTTTTTTTCCTTTTTCTTTTTCTTTTCTTTTTTCTCTTTTTCTCTTTTTTCTTTGTTTAATGAAAGATATACATATTTCCCCCTTCGATAAATACATTCACTTATCATAAAAAGTTTAATAATCACGACGTCATAATACCATAATACATGTATATTTTTTTTTACGTTTATTTATCTCCTTAAAGTGACTTGTCAAAAACTTTCTTGGGGACAAAGAAACGTTTCTTTTAAAATTACTACACACGATACACACGATTTACATTTCTTCATTGGCATTTTATTCACTTGTAATTTTTTTTTCTCCCTTTCTTTTCCAAGAACTTTTTTTCATAACCAAAAAAAAAAAAGATTTTTTTTAAAAAAAAAATATTTACAACAAAAAAAGAAAAAAATTTTTTTTTTTTTTTTTGAACCAATCAATCATATTCAAATCATAATCAAATATAAAAAATTTTCCATTTCCCATCGGACTTTCACATCCCATAAAATAAAATAAAAACCCTTTAAATAAAATGTTTCATTTATAATCAAAAAATTAGAAAACAATTACATAATTTCATCCGCTCCTTTGATTTTAATCATAAATTCTCTATTCCTCATTTATTCATTTGAAACATATAATAATAAAAGGGATTAGATATTATTACTATATTTAGATTCATTTCAATCATATGATTAGTTAGAAAAAAAATTTATAAGATTTTTAGTTTTTTTTTTCACGACTAATCAAAAAATAGTTTAATGATCGGATAAACTTTATTATTAAACATCCCGTTTTTTTTTAAAGTATATAAACGATTTAACTAAAAAAAACGATATATAATATATATTATATCATATTATATTATATATATTTTTTTCTTATTTATTTATTTATTTATTTTGATTATCTTTTTTTTAAAAAAAAATTTATCATCTCAAATTTAATTTTTTCAAAATTTCGTTAAACAAAGTGATTCTAATTAAAGAAAGTGTCGTAGTTACGATAATGAAAGATCAGTTGAGATATGCGGATTTTCCAAAAGTCGATGATGGAAGAACGTACCATGTCGGAGTCAAACGTGGTGAAGGTAACCTATAATAACTTACGCCGTCAATTTTATAAAAATTTTTTACAATTTAATTTTTTTTTTTTAAAATAATTTAGTCGCGAATCGAATTATAACGGTTGAAAATCCTTCAAGAGCATTGGTAATTGAGAGACTTTTAGATCGTAATCCCAAACCATTTATTCTTGATTCAGGAAGGGGTTTTTTAACAATAACAGGACGTTATAAAACCATACCTATTAGTATAATTTCGATATTTTACGTAAGTTATTAATGTATTCAATTAAGTTGGATCAAAAAAAAAACGTTAATTTTAATTTTTTAATTTTTTTTATTTATAGGGATTTTCTATGATGGATTTTTTTATAAGAGAAGTTAGACAAGTAGTTGATGGTCCTTTAGTTATAATTCGGTTGGGATCTTGCGGTTCAATATCTCATCCAAATATTGGTGATGTCATAGTACCAAGTGGTGCATTTTCCGTAACGAAAAATTATGATTATTTTATTCATGGGATTGATACAAAAGATGCTTTTCCTATCGTAGATTCTCCTTACAATATATCAAAAATAACTTATTGTGATCGTGAAATGTGTGAGATGGTAAGTTTTATTTTTTTATTTTTTTTTTTTTTTTTCGTATATCGTAATATCGTAATATCGTAGCATCATAATATCGTAATATCGTAATATCGTAGTATCTTAATATCTTAATATCGTAATATCGTAATATCGCAATATCATAATATCATAATATCGTAAATCATATAATCATTATATTTTTCATCCATCCTTTTTAGATACAAAGAGAATTCGGTAAAGTCTTAACGACAACTCCAATATTTTCTGGTTTAAATGCTTGTACAGATAGTTTTTATTCTTCTCAAGGTCGTCTTGATGATAATTTTCTTGATGAAAATCATGATGTGATCAACTCTATCTTTCAAAAATATCCAAATGCTTTAACAATGGATATGGAAACTTTTATTTTATATCATTTATCAAATATTAGTATAACAACTCTTGTATCCCCCTCTCAATTACAACAATCACAATCACATTCCGATTTATCAGATGTAGATTTATTACACGGTAGAAAGTCTTTACATCAATCAAGAAGTTCTTTTGATATTACATCAAAACAAAGATGTTCAATGGATATATCAAGAAGGAAGAATAATACTTTTTCTATTTCAACAAATAATTCACTTATTCATCGTCCTCATAAGCATCATTTTAATAATAGTTCAAGAGATTTAAATTCAAATAATCAATTACATCATCAATATAATGCAATTAATAGCATAAGATCAACTGCCGCTCTTGTCGTATTTTGTGATAGGAAAACAAATGAATTCATTTCTGATGATATGATAAATTTATTGGATCCTTTATGTGGTGAAGCTTGTTTAAATACTTTGATAAAGATTGAAATTAAAGAATCTCATAATGAAGAAGGAAGTGTTTGGAGTAATAAATTAATGGATAAATCAAAAAAAGAGAATAAAATTGTTAAAATGATTAAAAGAAAGTTTTCGGTATAAACCGTACCTTTTAAGAGAATTACTTTCTTTTTTTTTAAAAAAAAAAACATATATAAATAAATAAATAAATCATTATAATAATAAAAAAAAAAAAAATGTGAACATTTGGGAATTTTGGAAACAAAAAAAAAAAAAAATAATAATAAATTTCGAAAAAAAAGTATAATTATCATTTTGTATTTATTTTATTAATTTATTTTTTTATAGTGAACCATATTTTTATTTTATTTTATTTATTATTTTATTTATTTCTTATTTTTTTTTTTCTTTCTTTCTTTTGTAATTTATTTTTTTAAATTTTTTTTTTTTTATATTATATTAATAATTTAATCAATAATGATAATTGATTTATCTTAAAGAGTAAATATTTGCATATCATATAATATTTTCAAATTATCAATTTTTTTAAAGGATTCATTAATTTTTATCAATTAAATAAAATATTACATAATTATGTGTTATAATCACTAGATTTAAGTTAACGTTAAATTATATTAATTAAAATGCTAAAATTAATGTTAAATTTTTGTTTTCAATCTCTTTACATCGCTATTAATAATCCCGTGGAAGGTACTTTTCTTGATTTACTAATTGAAATTTTCAACTTCTTAATCTTGTCATATTTTTGCTGAGAGTTGTTTTTTTTTTGTCTTGACCAGTATTTAGGATTTCTTTTGTGGTTGTTTTCTTTATTTTCGACCAGTATTTAGGTTTTCTTTTAGGGTTCTCTCACTTTTTTTATCCATCATCATTAAATGATTGTTAATCGTGTCAGGTTTTGTGAATAACATTATCTGTAAAATATAATATGACTAGTTTTGTTGTTTTCTAACTTCTAAATAAAAAATACAATTATTTTCTTAATCTTCTTGTATTTTTTTTTTGTTATGTCTTACATTATAAATATCTTGTATTTACCTTTTATAAGAAAGAAGAATACACCCAAATAGTAAAGAAGGTACATGGCCAATTCCTCCTCCAGAACTAGTAGACTTTACTAATGACAAAGTTAGGATGTTCAAATTGAGCCTGGGTTGGTTATCAAATAAACAAATAGAATAATATCGTGGGTCTTATGGTCTGCATGAAATTTCCACAAAGACACTCCTAACCCCAAGATAGCTGAAAAAATAAAAAAAAAATATATAGAAACAAAAAAAAAAAAAAAAAAAAAAAAAAAAAAAAAAAAAAAAAAAAAAAAAAAAAAATAAAGAAATAAGAAAAAATAAAAGAATATACATGTATATATAAAGAATTAAATAAAAATAAAAGGTAATTCCCCAAATCAGACTAGGAATTCCAAACGTACATGGGAATTTTCCATTCCTTGATTTTCTTAGGAGCTACTTTGTAAATAAAAAAAAACACCCTTTACCAACCCAAGCAAACAATCCAGTAATTCTCCTAAGCCAAACTAGGACTCACTTAGGAGTAATCCATTCCTGACTTTGAATTAGGAGTTACCCTACTTTGCCAAACTAAAAAAAAAACACGCCTTCTCTTTTAAGGTTTCTCGATTCAGATTCGCTCCTTCCAAGAAATGGGTAGCATCTCTAGAAACAACGATCCATTCGGAGCTTTTGCTTGAAATATTCATGGATCGGACGATTTTTTTGTAAATAAAAAAAAGAGTGGATCGATAAATCGATTACATAATATGATAATGAATTAAATGGCAAGACCCCATTTAGTAAATGTTCCCAAATCTTCGATCAGTCGATCTCTTTCTTTTGTAAATCATCCCTTTTGATAAATTTGAAGAGAAATCAAGTGAATTAAATATTTTTTCTGGAGATTTCTCTGTACAAAATTGCTTTTCTATGTTCAATGAATAAAATGAATAAATTCCATCCATTCAGATTTATTTTCAATCAAAATATTTTTGTAAATAATCAACTAAATCCGTAGTTAGTTCATTTGCAGCTAGTAAAATTTCAAAAATTTCTGAAGTTAATATACCACCATAAATATATCTATTCAGTTCTCAGATTTGGAAGAAAATTGAAATGGACTATAAGAAAGATTTATGATGTTGTGGTATCGTATTGGAAGAAACGATGAGACGTAAAAATTTAAAGGTGTTTTTACAAATATATATATACCCAACTTTCAAAAAAAAAAAAATTACTACTTTTTCTAAAAAAAAACAAATACACACTTTCAAAAATACTCTAATACACAAAATCCACCCGTCTCTTTAATCGGTGATTTGAAAAAAGTTATCCGTAAAAAAAAATTATGCGAAAGTAAAAAAAATACATGATGACTAAGATCAGTGTAGCTTGTTAGTACGACTCGTGAACTCTGACGTAAATTTCTCATAAGAAAAGATTTTTTTTGTCATAATCACACTATAAATTTAATTGTTCATGTGTAGTTACTAATAACAATTGATCATCGATCTCTCTTGTGATTCGACTTTCCCTATAAAAAATTTTATCCGTTATTTCTGTAAAAACTCCGTAAAAATGAGCCTTTCACGGATTCATTCACGGAAAAATGTTAATAATTCGATAAATTCCGTGATATAAGGTTATTAATTCCGGAAATATGAGCTTTTTACTGGAATATAAAAAACGGATCGACTTTTTTTACAGGGTACACGACAGAGTATATTTTTTTTTTAATGAAAATGATTTTATTATAAACAATTATAACATAATATTTTATACAGGGAATATTCTATCGTATTTTATTACAAATATTTACGAAAAATTTGAAAATTTATATACTAAATTACAGATGATGATTTCTTCATAAAAAGAAAGAGATTACTATTATCCAAAACATTTTTTGCATTCAATGATCCATTATCTGAAGCCTTTTTATACCAATAACCAGCTTTTTCAATATTCCTTTTACATCCAATTCCACAATGATAACAAAATCCTAAATTATATTGTCCATCAGAATTTCCTCCTTCAGCTGATTTCATATACCATTCAAATGCTTTATCAGAATTTTTGTCAATAAAATAATATAATTTACCCAATTCATTTTCCGCAATATGATTTCCTTTATTGGCTGATTTTAAATACCATTCAAATGCTTTATTATGATTTTTATCAACTCCTTTGCCAGAAAAATAACATTTACCTAATTCAATTTGTGCATTACTATCTCCTTCTTCAGCAGATTTTAAATATAATTCAAATATTAATTTCTCCTCGCATTTTTTCTTTTCTTCATATCGATATTGATAACCTTTATGATGAGAGATAACATTTTTTTGACAACTTTCCAAATCATTTCTGATATTTCGTACATTTTGATCGTGATCATTAGTGGACTTTAAATACCATTTAAACGCTTTACCATAATCTTTATCAACTCCTTTACCAAAATAATAACAATTTCCTATCTCGTTTTGTGCATCCCGATTTCCTCCTTCTGCAGATTTTAAATACCAATCAAACGCTTTCTTCTCATCTTCATTTATTCCAATACCACGTCGATAACAAATTCCTAGATTATTTTGAGCGTTATGATTTCCTTCCTCCGCAGATTTCAAATACCATTTAAATGCTTCCTTTTCATCTTTATTTATTCCAATTCCATTTTTATAATGATAACCTAAATAATTTTGTGCGATCGAATTTCCACTCATAGCAGATTTGAAATATAAATTAACTACCACACGAATATCTATTTTTGTTCCAATACCTGATAAATAACAATAAGCTAAATTCATTTGAGCCAAAACATTTCCTTTTTCTGCCAAATATTTATAATAATCGAATATATTATTTAATTCTTTTTCATCTTTTAATCCAAATTTAATACATAATAATAATAAATGAATTTCTTCAAGATTATATTCCATATTTAACTTTATGCGATTTTCAACATTTTGAATCATTTCATCATATTTAAAACCGGAACGTATATGTGGGGCACTTCCATTCTGATCAAATAATTTAATAAAATAATCTTTATAATAAAAGAATAATAATAAATATTTTCCAATAATAACATTTTCTAATTGTAAAAAATAATTTTCATGATTACGATTTAAATCAAAATCGAGTTCACTTAATTTATAACCATTTTTAATAGCAATATTATAATAATAGGATGCATCATTAACGTCAATATTCTTATTAACGTTATTAAAGTCATCAATATTACTATTATTATTATTATCACTACTACTACTATTATTATTATTATTATCACTACTACTACTACTACTATTATTGTCGTTATTACTATTACTATTATTATTGTCGTTATTACTATTACTATTATTATTATCCTTATTACTATCACTATTATTTAAACCTAAACCGTAATTACAAAAAAATCCTATTATACTTGAAAAATATAAATCACTTTTTTCATGATTTTTCATCATGATCAAAATTTTATTTAAATTTAAATCATTTTTCATAATTGTTTCATTTATCCATTTTATTAATTCATTTATAAAATTTTCATTAAAATTTTTTAAATTTTTTATATTAATTATTTTAATATAAAAATTTTTTAAAAAATCTTTTAAAAAATCTTGATCGTTTTTTGTGATATCGGTCATATTCGTCATATTTTAAAATCAATTTTAAAGATTTAACAATGAAGATTTATTTATTTATTTATTTTTTTTTTTTGGTGAGAAAAAAATATTGTGAGAGAAAAAGATTTATGAGCAAATTCTTTGGTGAAAGAAAAAGTGAGAGAAAAGATTTATGAGCAAATTTTTTGGGGAGAGAAAAAAATATAGCAAGAAAAAGATTCAAATTTTTTTTTAGTAAGAAAAAGTACAACGAAAGAATCGAATTTTTTACGTTATAAGCGCATATATATACATTTGTATCTTTATTTTTATCACTCTAAATTAAGAATAATAATAAAATAAACAATTACGGGAATCAAAGTTCTTTGTGGTTCCTTTGTGAGCTCTTTATTACTTACACTGTATTGCGCCAAAGAGAATATATAGTATACTTTATGAATACATGTATTTTTAATAATTAGAACGTTCGATCTATTTTCTGTAATGATCTATTTCTGAATTCAGGTTCCTATTTTCAAATTCCATATTTATATTGTGTGACTTGTAAAGTTTATGGATACACTCGTACACTGTGCCACGCCATATGCGTTTTTAGTAACAATAAAAAACGATAGTTTCAACTTAAAAAAATAATTTCAACTTAAAACATTCTATTGTATAAAATTAGCGACAATGACTCTAAGACGTTGTTAACAAATAAAGGCATTATTTAAAATACCAAATCAGGTAATATAATGAATATCAAACTTTATTACCGGAAGACGGAATTCGGAAGAAATAAAATGAAAGAATCAAAATAAGGTAATATGTATATGTATTAAAGAGATTATGATCATTTATGAATAACTTTATTTTTTTAAAAGTTACAATAATACAATCAGTCATATCTTCTTTATTTTTATCAATTTTTCAATAACCGTTATTATTTATTTGTATGTTGAACCAATGTTGATTCGTTAAAAAAACATTTGCTGTGCCGGCTGTGCCACATACCGTAACACAAACAAAAAAAAGGGTTTAACAACGAATTTCTAAAAATAACGATGATTCTTTACAGGGGTAAAATCATTAAATGAATATCAAAATAAGGGAATATTATAATAAAGATTTTCTTTGTGAATAAAACAATAATTTTCTTTCAAATGAGCGTAAATTGCGTATGAAATTAAAAATTCGATCTTAAGGAAGATAGTATGATAAATCATTTCTGTTTTTTTGTTTAGTTCGAAATTTTTAGTATTTTACTTGATTATTAATAATAAATAATTTTCTACAACTTTGGAACATTATTAAGAAAAAAGTATAATCGTCACGGACTTGCGGTTTCGTTCATAGGTGGACCGATAGTTTGTGCCCGATTATAATTTGTAAATTATTTACATGATTTTTTGATAATTTCGATTATTTTGTAGATTATTCATAAGTTGAACGTAAATTTAATAAATTTGATATTAATTAATTTAAATAATAAA
The DNA here is from genome assembly GCA_021464525.1 of Rhizophagus sp. LPA8_4_AMF. Taxonomy (NCBI): domain Eukaryota; kingdom Fungi; phylum Glomeromycota; class Glomeromycetes; order Glomerales; family Glomeraceae; genus Rhizophagus; species Rhizophagus sp. LPA8_4_AMF. The sequence continues at coordinate 6,983 of JADRCO010000134.1, read as the reverse complement.
TTTTAATTATTAATTTAATTATTAAGCAGTCGCTCAAATGGTCAGTTAAACCAGTTATAAACATGATCGCTGTCATCTCATATGGTACAAAAGAAATTAGAGAATCGCTTTTCCGATTAAGGAAATTCATCGAGGTATGAGCGGAACCCTCTCTCGCAATTTTCTTATCCCTAAAGCTTGTATGACATTTATCTAACAAAGACATGTTAGCTGTTAACCAATTTTTTTAGCGGATCATTAAGGCTGACGAAAGTGTACATGTTCCATGTGTTATTTTATTGTCGATAACAATACTTAACATATTTGGTTTAATGGATAATGACTAAAATCATAATGTCGTAATATTGTGATACGCAATACGTGGTACAAAATAACATAAATGATATTTATTTGTCAATCAATATTTTTTTTTTTTTTTTTTTTTTTTTTGAAAAAAAAAAAAAAAATGTCAAAATTAAATAGAGATATTATTTATCTGATATTACAAGAATTACAAGATGATAAACAATCACTTTATTCATGTCTTACAATTAATAAAACTTGGAGTGAAATAGTTATTCCAATTTTATGGAAAAATCCTTGGAAATATTTAGGGAAAGGGAACGAAATTTTATTATTAAATATAATTATTTCACATTTACCAAATGAATCAAAAAACAAATTATCAAAATATTTTAATATAAATTCATATCAAAAACCTTCATTTAATTATATTAATTTTTGTAAATATTTAAATTTGGGTGGAATCGAAAGATTATTAGTTTCTAAATCATTAATTAATATAAATGAAAATTTTAAACTTTTTATTAATGAAAATATGAAATTTACTCACCTTTATATACCTCATAAATTTAATTATTATTTTATGGATCTTATTTCTGGAGTTGAAAAATGCTTTTCAAAACTTGAATTCCTTAGTTGTAATACCAACATAAATGATGATACTTTAATTGGATTGGTGGAAATTTGTAAATCAATCAAAGAATTGGAACTTTACGTTGAACCTTATAATAATAATAATGAAATTATTAGATTAATTGAATCCCCTAAAAAATTAATTAATGTTCGTTTTTTAACAAAACCTTATTCTTCAAATGATGAAATATTTTGTGAAATTCTTGAAAATTCTTTAATTAATCACGCAAATCATTTACAATATTTTAAAATAACAAAACAACCTACCACGAAAATACTTTCTTCTTTTATAAATTTAAAAAGTTTAGAATTATATGATAATTCTCGTCCTATGTCTTGGAATTGTTTGGAAAATTTATCATTACCTTATTTACAAATTTTAAAAGCTACAGGAATTCCAATCAAAGTTTTAACAAGTTTAATTGATCATACTAATGGTCATCTTATTGAAATAAAAATTGATCATATAAGTCATAATGAGATAAGTAATAAAAAAATTATTCAAACTATTTATAAAAAATGTCCAAAACTTGAATATCTTAAATTATTATTTATTAATAATAATATTTTAGAATTAAGAGAATTATTATTTAATTGTAATTATTTAATTGGTTTATATATTATTTTTGAAGATGTTTGGGATGTTAATGTTATGATTGATTATAATATTATATTTAAAATTTTATCTGATATTTCTCCAATTAGTTTATTTAAATTGAAATTTTATTATCATAGAGAACCTGAATTAAAATCTTTTGAATTATTTTTTGATAATTGGAAAATTAGAATTCCAATGCGTCCTATGTTATTACAAACAATCCAATATCATGTTTTATATGGAAGTGAACATTTCGATTTAATAGAAAAATATAAAGGAAAAGGTATAGTTAAAAAGTATGAAAATGCTTTAAGCGAAAATACTTTTCAAGATTTTGAATGGTAGAGTTATTGATAAATGATATTGGGAGGGTTTTTATTTTATTATAAATATATATTTGGATAATTTTTTTTATTATATTAATAAAAGGTCCTCTTTTATCAATGATGTTATGATTTTTTCTAATGAAAATTTTTTATAATATTAAAAATGTTAATTTCGCCCAACATTATGATTCGGCCGGAATTAACATCAGCTCCACGATCGAATTATGGCAGTATTCGGAAATGATCTGGCCATTTGACCATTTGAAGGATTTGCCTAATTTATTCATAATCATAGTCATTTCAGTCAATCTTGAGGGAAACGCCGTATAGAAAGCTACGGAGAGAAGTCATTAATGTCAGAGAAGGCAACCCCGCAGGCCATGGCAGATAATTGGTTGACATATTATCACATGGTTTTAATAGAAAAAAAAAAGTATAATGTAGGCCAGAATTATAGTGCTGGGCAACATTAACCTCAAATGACCAGAAGTGATAAAAAAATTATATTAGTTCCGAATTTACGATCAGTTGCCACTGTGTAAATATATGAGGACGTGCCAGTGATCCACCAGTCAGGATTGAAAATGATGTCAGGAGGAGGTTCCGTTAAAGTTCAGGTGTGATTACGGTTTAGGCGTTGTAAGGTTTATTTATGTTCACTCTTTCACGCGTTTCATGATGCCGTTTTGTTTTTCTCAAGCGACTAGTAACTCGTTGTGAGGTGACCAAATTCCTTTAGTTTCTGTGATTCTGTGAGAAGATATTAAAGATGGCTAATAAAGTGTGTTTAGCGACTGAGGGTTTGGGGATAAATTTATTGATAAGCATTGTTGGTTGTTTAGGAATAAATCCGTGAAGCATTAAGTATATATTCATCGTAGGACCATTTAAAAATGTCTGAATTATTGAGTAAAGCGGTGTTATGAGGGTGCTTGTTGAAGTATCATCTATCAGTTTTTCTATAAGTAGTTATTTATAATCTAACAAGATTTGATGTATTTTATTCCTGTGTGCAATACACGTGTATAAGTGTTCGTTATCTACAGTGGCTGAATTGCAAAAGAAATATTTTTGCATGTTCGCATTTAATGTAGGGGGATGTTTCACAAGTACATTTCATTAAATCCATTTCATCAAATCCATTTCACCGAATGGACATTTCGCCGAAAATAATAGCGATTAACATTTTTATAAAGAATGTTCAACGCACAATGAAAATAAAAAATAAAATAAAAATTCTTTTATTTTTAAATATCTTTTTTCCATGATATTTTCACCTTAACGTTCAATTAACTGATATTAATTATATAAGTAAAAAAAGATTAATGTATTATAAACAACCAATCTATAAAGATGAGATAAATTTAATAAATTCATCTAATTCAATAATTTTCTAGATAAAGATTTCTTTACGTATTTAGTATTAAAACAATAAAATAACCAATTGGAATAAATAATTTTTCGGCGAAACATTTTATTTGGCAAAATATCTATTCGGTGAAATGGCTTCGGCGAAATGGAATTCGGATGGGTTTCGGTGTAGAGCTTGGAACTGGTTAAGGTTTTTTTGGACGGTTCCAAGCTCTATTTCGGTGAAATGGCACTTTGGTGAAACGTCCCTTCGGCGAAACATCTCTTCGGCGAAATGGCTTCGGCGAAAAGTTCCGGTACCAATGTAGGGTTATATAGGTTTGCACGATCAAAAGTAGGTAATATGTGGAGAGTATTTTTGATTTTGTGGGAGTTAATTTTAAAATTCTTTAGTTTTATCGAAGGATGATCCAGATAATAAATCCTCTGTGTCGTAAGTTCATTATATCCTCTGTAATAGCTGGTTCAATCGGGTGTAGGCTTTTGATGTTGACTAACTTGTTGAATGACTGCACCTGTAACGGGTAAGTAGTTAGGGTTTGTGAGTTTAAACCCTAAGGGCGCAGCAGGAGTCACAGGTGTCGAATCATGCATCACGTGCCACGAGATTTGTCACTGGTGTAATTTTGTGTTAATAAAAATAATGTATGAATTTATTCAGACCAATAAAGTGACAGGTGTAATTGTAATGGCTTCTTTGATATTTATTTTTTATTACTTTCATTATATAATTTCCAAATATGGTTTATTTATTAGTAAATATAATTAAAAAGAAGCATGTCGAGGCTAAAGTTATTTGCTCACAATGAATTTTTGTATAATCTCAATACTTACACTGTAACTATCGAAAATATTAAATAATATAAACTAAGCTTCAATCGTAAAGCTACCGTTCATCGATTATTATTTATTATTTTTCTGATTTTCTAATTAATGAACAATTATAAAAAAGAAATTTAGCTGTCTGAAATTTTTTTTAATAAAGAAAGTGCAATAATGATACAAAAAGATTTAGTATATTTTACGTTATGGTTTTTACTTCAATTATTTATCGAAATAAATTGTCAAATGACACCCTATAAGCAGGAACGATCTAGACATACCGCAACGCTCATTGATAATAAATTGTATATTTTGGGTGGTCACACGCCTTTTAAAGTTGGAAAAGATTTTTTTTACCTTGATGTTTCTGTTCCATTTAATACTCAAAAATTATCGTGGAAAGAATTATCAAACATTAATACTGTTCCTTCACATTATGCTGCTGCATCAGTGAATGGCGGTGAGAATAATAATATGTTATTCTTATATGGAGGAGTAGTACTCGATAATTCCGCTGTAACGGATTTTGTTTATATCTTTAATCCGCAAAGTAATTCGTGGAGTATTCCACAAATATCTAATAATATTCCTCCAAAATTAGATGGGAATGTTCCTTTGAAAAAGAGTAGATTGACGGGTATTAAAGATCAAAATGGAAATATGTATTTATGGGGCGGAACTGTGAAGACTCTTTATGATTATAATAATGATATGCTTATTTTAGATACAAAAAAGCTTATTTTAGAACAAAGAAGTTCATTTAATGCGCCAACTGCAAGAATGAATTATGGTGCCACTTTGTTGCCTGATAATAAGATAATTTATATGGGTAAGCAATAGTTCATATGATTTTGCTATTTTTTACCAATATTTTTTTTTTAATAAACTATTTGTTATTCAAGGTGGTGATAATGGTAAAAGTCTAGCATTGAATCAGGTAAATTATTGTAGTTAATTTTGCAATCTTGATTTACATATTTTACAAAACCGATTGTACTAACTATAATAATTTGATTTTAACATATATACTATATATAGGTCTATTTATATGATACAATCAACGATAATTGGAGTACGAAAGTAAGTTGATGTAAATTATTCGGTCAAGAAATATTTCACAACCTAATATTTTCTTTCTTAAATAATAGACGACCTCAGGATTAGTACCTTCCGGTAGGGATGGTCTTTCAGTCGTTCTCGGTATGTATTTAAACAAAGAATATTATAACAATTGAAAAACGTTTCATTAATTGTAGTAATGAAATGTTAATAGGATCGGATGGTCAAAGAATAATAATTTTTGGAGGTGTTCCTGCTATTACACCTGAAGCTTCACTTTATGAATTAAATGTAATTAATTTTGAATGGCGTATTCCAAAAATTTCTGGAATAATTCCAAAAAGTCGAGCGTATCATAGAGCAAATGTAATTGGAAAATATATGGTTATAACATTTGGTAAATAATTTTTTTGTTTTTTAGACTATTATGTGAATTAACATACGATTTTAAAAAATATATAATTAATTAACAATAGGTGAAGATTATGACCGATTTACTGAAAGTGACATTTTATTACTTGATATTAGTAATGTTGACGAATATATATGGACGAATGAATTTTATCCTTCACCTCCACAATCAAGTACAAAATCTGGTAAAGTACCACCATCACCATCAGCAATATCACCATCAGCAACAGCAATACAACCATCAATTATAGTACAATCACAATCAGCACCTTCTATGACCGGCGCGATTATAGGATCTTTGATTGGTGGTGCGACCTTATCCTCTGTAGGTTTCTTTTTATATAGATGGAATAAAAATAGACAGAAAAGAGATAATAATAACCAAGAAGAAAAAAATACATATAATCATGGACAAGAAATTGAACAAATACCAAAAAATGAATATATAACTAACCATGAGCCAATAAGTGCTCCAGATTCGATAATTACTAATTGTAGCAATCATGGACAGGAATCAATTCCAATTGTTGATGATAATAGGTTAACGTTACATGAACTTAAGCAAGAAATTCAAGATTTGAGGCAAATAATTATACAAAGTAATAAACAATCCACTAATCCTATTAAGTAATAAAACATTATTATGTTAGATTGAATTATGAAAAAATTTAACAATTAATTTATTTATCAACTTTTTTTTTTTTTTAAAAAAAACAAAATAATTAATATTTTTAATTTATCAGTTATAGAATATTATCTTTAGAATTCTTTTTATCAAAATTTTTAATAAAGAATGTTGAATGAATAGTGATAAATCTGATTTTTTTCACCTTTACTTTGATGTGAGGTATCTATAACCTAACCTGTAATTTGGAAAAGCTAAAAAAAAAAAAAATATTAAATTATGTACATAATTTTCAAATGACAATTATGACGAGTTTTCATAAATTTTTGCCCATTTAACCTGGCTTTAAAAATATAAACGTTTTTCTTATGTTGCATGATACGAAAGATTTATTAGTGCATCAAATGAACTAAGTGTTAAATTTCTTCAATATATGCTTAGGTAAAGTTGTAAAGTAAATTTAAGAATATAGGATTGATGAATTAGCGGTGATATGTCATCAGCTTAATAGTAGTTTTAACAAATCTGCAGTTGTAGTAGAAGATATAAAAATTTGATATGTATAAAAAAAGAGTAATATGAAAAGTAAAACCCGGGCCCGTTTTTACATATGTTGTAGACCAAATCAAACCATGTCCCAAATCGTCCATCGTCCCAAATTCACCCAATTCGACCGATCGACAAAGGTTCTAACCTTACATTTCATGTCTCAAGTGTCTAGGTTATATCCTTCATGGTTCACCCATGGTTTCAACCCATGTCCGTGATATACTTTGACTTGTCATGCTGTATCATAGACAAAAATACCTGCATGCTAATTAATTGCAATCCAAAATTTATTATACTCACTTATGAT
>JADRCO010000133.1:0-50438 GCA_021464525.1 Rhizophagus sp. LPA8_4_AMF | reverse complement strand
AGGGTGATCACCCGGGATGTATCTAGGGTCATCCTGGATTTTTGAACAGTACGGCGCTTGATAATCCAGGGTAAATCCTGGATACATCCCGGGTCACTACCCTGGATGCATCTAGGGTAATCACCCTGGATTTTTGAACAGTATGGCGCTTCATAAAATTTTGGGTTACCTGGTTGATGTATGTATATGATCTTCGCTTGTAAATCTGATATAAGACCTGCTTGTTTTAACCAATATTCGCCTCTGCAAGAATAAACTTATATCCGATCTTAAATTTGTTCAATTACAAACCGATCTTTATTACATATTACAGTACTCTACATAATCAATGTTGAACAAAAATAATTATTACTTTAATAAATTCAACGACGCAATACATCATAGATAATAACACAATGATATTTTAATAATAATAATGTTTAATGACAAAGTATTATTTCATGATCTTATCCAACTTGAATCATATTTCACAGTCTAAGCAGTCAGATATATAAGGATTAAGCAACCGAGATGTATAAATGGCCTGAGAATTAGTAGAATTAATATCATTATCTTCCTCAAAATAATCAAGGTGTAGTTTTCTATATTTTTCTGCTTCTCTAAACTGTCCCTTGGGTTCGTGATCATCTTTATAGTATGATTCTTGAAACGAAAAAATCGTTTCTTCAATTTCCGTCATCTTTGGTCTATTTTCTGGATTTGGATCCCAGCACCTTCTTATTAAGTCAATGTAGCATTCTGGTGCTTCTGGCTCGTGTATTACTGGTCTAATTTCTTCACATATATCTATTGCCAAAAACTCATCATGTTCACGGTCAGCAAAAGGTTGTCTTCCAGTGGCTACAAAATACATGATCATACCAAAGCTATATACGTCCGCTGCTTGAGTATAGGTTTCTCTTCTTAATACTTCGGGAGCTACATAAGGCATGACGCCATAAACATTTTCATCATTCATGTTACCAATTTCCCCGCATAATCCCATATCTGAAATAAATGCATTAAGTTCGGAATCAGAATAAGTATCAAATTTGAACAATATATTTCCTGTGTGAAAGTCACAGTGAACCATCCTCCTTTGATGAATTCCCGCGAGTCCTTTACAAATATCGGCTAATACTAATAATTTATCATTCCAATCAAATCTTTTATAATTCTTGTTCATCCAATCCTGAAGATTTCCACCCTTCGCATACGCAAGAACCATAATATAATCTTTTGTATCCGGATGTTGAGATATTCCGTATACTTTAAGAACGTGACTATCCTCATCCATCGAATACGCTTTAATCTATCAATACATAAAGGAGTTACTAAAAAACACCTAAATGAATATATTAAACTTATAAATCTAATCACGTACCTCTTTCATGAACTTATCTGTCACGTTTTTTGAATTATGTAAACATTTTAAAGCGACCTTTGTATTTATTTCGTTTAACCACATCTTTGAATAGGTGTTATAGGACAATGGACCATCTTTCCATATTGCTGAATATACTGTAGCAAAACCGCCTTGGCCTATCTTTTTAAAGTTACGGAATTGGTCGTACGGTATCCATTCAAATATCTTATCATGAAAATGATCAACTTTTAGTTGCATTTCTTGAATAAAAACATCTATTTTTTCATTACCACTGGTCCAATTTGTAAAATCATCTTTCAAGTAATTTATTAGACATGGTTTACACCATCCATCAATATATTCTTTACCGCATGCTTCACAATATCCATCTTGCAAAACCAAGGTGTAATCCTTTGTATCCGGATTTTGAGATATTCCGTATGTTTGAAGAACACTATCATAGCCAGATATTGAATATTTATTAATCTGTTTAAAAAAAGAATATATTAAAGAAGGCAAATGTATTATTAGCATTAAAAAATCACAGGTGACCAGTAAATATGGGTTAAATAAATTTCTCATACCTCATCTAAAAGTTCATTGGTAGCAAGGTTTTGTGAATCATGTAAACATTTTAAAACGACCTTCATACCCGGGTCTCTAACCCATTCCTTTCTTTTCTCATGGTAATATAATGGACCATCATTCCATATTGCTAAATATATTGTAACAAGAGCATCCCCACCTATCCTTGTAACGTTATCAAACTGATCATATGATATCCACTCAAATATATTATGATTATATTCATCAAATTTCAATTGCAGTTCTTGAATAAGACCGTCAATATTTTCATTTCCACTGGTCCAGCTTTTAAATTTTTTTTTAAAATAATTTATTTGGCACGATTTACACCATTTATCTTTAATATACTTGTATTGTTCACCACATTTTTCGCAATAACCATCTTGTAAAACCATAATATAATTCTTTGTGTCTGGATGTTGAGAAATTCCATATATTTTAGGAATATCATCATTGGCATGTCCTTCAACTGAGTATGTTTTAACCTAGTAAAATATTTAAAACGGAAGTCATTATTACATTAAAGAAAAGGTTCCAATTAAATTATAACAATTTATCATACCTCATTTAAAAATTCACTAGTATTATTTTGTGAGTCATGTAAAAGTTTTAAAGTAACTTTTTCATCTGACTCTCTGATTAATTCCATTTTATCATTATCGTAGGAAGATAAGCCATCATTCCATATTGCAGTGTATATTGTAGTGGAATCACCTTTACCTATTTCTTTAACACTATTGAACATATCGTATGGTATCCATTCAAATATTATATCAGCTTTACTATTAATGCGTAGTTGCATTTCTTGGATAAAATCGTTAATCTTTTCATTTTCACTGGCCCAGTTTGCGAAATTCTTTTTCAAGTAATTTATTTGACATGGCTTGCACCATTGATCAGTATCTATATATCTCTTATTACATTTTTCACAATATTCATTCTTAAGAACCATAACATAATCTTTCGTATCTGGATTTTGAGATATTCCGTATATTTCTGTTTCGTTTGCCAAGTATGCTTTAACCTATTAACAAAAAATTATTATTACATTAAAGAAGTGTTTAATTTCTACCTATTTATTTGTATAATTTATACCTCGTTCAAAAATTCGTCAGTATTGTTTTTTAAGTTACGTAAACTTTTTAAATTAACCCTTTCATCCGATTTTCTCATCCATCCCCTTTTCTCATTGTCATTAATTTCATAATATAATGGACCATCTTTCCATGTTGCCGAATGCATTGTAACAAGATCACCTAAATCATCGTCGGATATTTCCTTAACGCCATTAAACCGATCGTATGGTATCCATTCAAATATTTTGTCATCCCGCTTATCAATGCTAAATTGCTTTTCTTGAATGAAAACATCAATTTTTTTATCTTCACTTGTCCAGTTTGCAAATTCTTTCATAAAATATTTTATTTGGCATGGTTTACACCACCGTTTGTCAGTATTCTTCTCACCGCACTCTTTACAATATTCTTCACAGTATCCACCGTCTAAAACCATAATATAATCTTTCGTATCTGGTTGCTGAGAAATTCCATATGTTCTAAGGGTATCATAATTATAATGTCTTTCAACCGAATATGTTTTAACCTATTAATATAAAGTTATTATTACATTAAAGAGAGATGTATTTTTAATCAAATTTATCTTATACCTCTTTTAAAAATTCACCAGTGTTGTTTTGTGAATTATGTAAAATTTTCAGAGTAACCTCTTTTTTTTCTGAATCTCTTATCAATTCATTTTCATCATTATCATAACATAAAGGACCGTCCTCCCATATAGCTGAATATATCGAAGCGAAATCACTTTTGCTTATTTCTTTGACGTCGTTAAACTGATTATATGGAATCCATTCAAATAATACATCATCGTAGTCATCAACGTTTAATTGCGTTTCTTGAATGAAATCATCAATTATTTCATTTTCACTAGTCCATTTTGTAAAATTTTCTCTTAAACAGTTTATCTGACATTGCTTACACCAATCGTATTCATTATTATATTCTTCACCACATTTTTCGCACGTCCCACTTATTACACTGTTTTGTGATGATTGAGATGATTGAGACATGGCGAAAGTTTCTTGAAAAGTTTAAAAGTAATGAAGCTTAGATATTTATAAACGCCAAACTGCGTGTATTACATATCATATTTGGAAATACGTTACCGTTTCACAGAGGCTTGTTTTGGAATACCCGATTTTTGTACTAAAAAATGTTTTTCTTGAAACGCAAAAATGTATTAACCTTGACCCGTGTAACGGTTGAGACTTTGACTCATCCATATATAGTATACATATAGGTGGGCCAAGATTCAGGGTCAATGTTCATATTTTTGCTCCTGAAACGGTCCTGTTAAGTTGTCATTTCCAGTTTGTTTTGAGGGAATACTCCAGCAACTAAAGTTATCATTTACGGTTTGTTTCAGAATTTCTTAGTATAATATTTAGGTATTTTCAACGAGGTTTCATTACAACTTGCGTATTCCCGATTTTTTAAGAGCATTTACTGCTTAAGTTTTTATTTATTTAGTACATACTGGATTTGTTTCATTCCGATGTACTGTACTTTGATCTGTATATTGGGCAGCACCTAAACATTATTTGATAATACACCCTCACGTTTATGAAATGAACTTTAAATGGCCTTTATATAAAGTTGCTTATCATCTCAATGGTGGTTCCAGTGCCTTCCAGCCTTATTGTGTTAAACAATATATGAAAAAATCTTTGGTGTAAACAGAATTTGTCATGGAAAGAGTTAATTTGAAATTGGATTATGTATCTATATATTAAGCGGCAATCTTTACTTGTCTCTTTCGAGGAGTAAAAAATATAAATGTCTTTAAAATCTTTATTGAGATTCTGTTTTTACTCATTTAATCAAATATTTCCGTATACGATTTCTTTATTTTATTTCCCTCTGTGCGAGGCTCACTCTTTGTAATTCTGTTCTTCAACGTCCAAATTTCTTTGGTACTACTTTGCACAGATGCGTACATTTACTATTTGTTCCATTTCTACATGAATTCCGTATACTATCATAAAGTTTCTCAACTAATCTTCTATATCGTGTTTAACTCCGTTGCATTCTATAATCATTGAAAGGAATTTCCTTCAGAATTATATCGTGGAAAAAAATCGAAGTTTCTCATTCAGTTTGATACCTTATAATAGGTATTGCAACTAATGCGTTGCAGATCGAAATTAGTCCTTTGTCGCATTAACTATTATCATAATAGATAAATTTCTCATTCCATTTTCCCGAAGTGGAGTAATAATGTACTTTTTAAGATAACGACATACGCGAGGAAATAGTTTCCCGTTATGGTACAAAAAAAGGCTCGTTTTGACCTAAAGAAACATGAAAAGTTCCGAGTTATGAAGCGAGCTTGCTTATTTTATAAGGAACTCCACGTGCCGTCGGACTTTAAGGAAAAAAATACAGTTCCTAATGAATGTTAGCATTGTTGTAATTTATTTCTTAAAGCCCGACGGAACGTATAAAGAATTAATTTGATGCTAAACATAAATTTTATTATCAGTTATATCTAGATTCCGCTACGCGCATTCTTATGGTTGCTCAAAATATCTTAGAACCTTTTTACGACGACACTTTAAATATGTTGTTCAGCAGTAATTTGTCTTTATTGTAATAGGTAACAAATAGACAAAAAAATATTATTGGATGATGATGCAACAATTGCTTTATTTCGAACCTCGAGACTTAGGATTAATAAGCGTACGATTAGTGCTGGAGCATTCGCTTCCATTTATGCTGCAACTTGGAAAAATTCAAAGACAATATATGCAATTAAAAAATTTCGCAATGGAAAGAGGTTTAATTGTTGTTTATATATTTAGATAAGTCGTTAACAGTTAATAATAATGGGAAAGGTTGATATTCATCTAAATATAATTAAATTTTGTGAAGTCACGAAAATTAAAGGTAAAATAGTAAAAAATATTGAGATATTCGGATTATTATTGCTACAAAACTCAATAAACATGTTCATTCTTTCCTGTTACTTGAAAAAGAATGTAGCAGTTGTCAATTGTATATGAACTTAGATGGGACAGATCATTCCTAGGGTCATGTTCTCTTGAAACCATACAAAGTACTTATATGTTTATATAATTTTAGACGAATCAAATTTTTCTCTCATTCTTGTATAATTCTATTATTATATATATGTGTTCATTCAAGAAATGTGCCAGAAAATTCATTTCTTATATTATAAATTATATTTTTTTATGAACTTGTCAATATCAAAATTTCCACAAGTCAACCTTCTATCATACAACGAGGAACACATTCTTTACGCCATAATTTATCAATAAATGGTTTATTGTAATAAGAACGATTTTTCAGAATTGTTAAACAGATACAGATAATATATTTATAAAATTAAATAATATATTATTATGTTTTGAAATTTTGTGTTACTCAACCATTCAAGAAAAACTAATATTTTGACATAATACCACTAAAATAATAAAATACAATATATCGAGACTTAAATTTGAATATTTCACACGTGCACCTACCCGAGAAAATTATTCAGTTTTAAGTCGGTCAATTGAAAAATTTAGTTCTCCGAGTCAAGTTTAAAATCGGAGCTTTCATCAAATTTAAAGAATCCATAGTTTATTCGTAATGTAAAAGAACGATCACTACGCGTCACAGACTTACAGTATTGAGTATACATAAGAAAATGGGTATAATCACAAATCATATCGTTATTATGCCCGATTTATGATTAATCATGTGCAAAAATTTATTTCTTAAATGTTTTTTTTCTTTAACTAAATTATGATAATTATTAAATAAATCTATAAAATAAAAGTTTTCTGTAGAAAAATTAGATTATTGCATTATTTCGAAATTTACTTTTTTCACCTCTTTTTTTTTAAAAAATATGATTTAAATAACAACTAAAAAAAAATCCAGCTTAATCGACCGGAAATGTACTATCTATATGACATTGTCATACTGATACGTTTGAACTAATGATATATTACGTAATAATCGCGTCTCAAATATTCTATAAAAGTTCGTGGCTGAACTGTGTGACTTGATAAAAAAGATAAAAAAAAACTACATATACATCTCATATTTTTTTCCTTTGTCTCAATTTTTTACATCTTTTCTTTTTTACATCGTTATAATATAACAAAAAAAAAATAATTTACAAACTCTTCATACATCTATTTATTTTCATATATTTATGTACAATAAAGTTCTCCTTAGGTTGACGCGTAGACCATGCGGAGGGTGTTATTAATAGGTCTAATAGCTGAGGAGACTTTGTATAAGACGCGTCATAAGTGATTTTACGCGTTATTGGAGAGAGTAGTTCCTGTACCATTGCCAACTGACTCTTTAAGAGAGAGCCCAAGGTATAAAAGAAGGTTTTGTTAGAATAGGAAGAGCACTATGATTACCCACAAACCATTTATTATTTATTAAGGTAAGCTTAAGATCCCTGCTTAGCTCTCTCAGTGTGTAATTTAAAACAGGCTTATAGATAAAAAAAAGCTGATGAAGGGGAGGAAGAAACTGGCTTTCCTGGATGAGGGTTAGTCTATGTACCTGGCTCATGTTTGGTATCCAAACCGGATATCATTTCCAATCTGGAAGCTTTTTTTTTATGTAGTATGGTGGTGGTTGATTATTTTCTTCCACCGGTACCAACCATACTTACGATATTTTTTTTTATTTTCTAGCTTATAAAGAAAAGGTCGGTATTCATATAACTGATAGTTTTCCCAGGGCCTGAATACACTGATTGGAACCTCATTGTACGGATTTGACAATTAAGTGTTGAAGTTCGACGGTTCTTATAGTACGGATATGAAAAGTTGAATGAAGTTTGAAGTACAGATTTCAACTAACCTCTGATGTACCAAATTTACAAAAAAAATTATCTCGGTGTACAAATTTACAATAAATTTCCACCTCCACTTACAGATTTGCTCAGATTTAAGGGTTTGACGTACAAAAATTCACATCTAGAATGTTCGTTATACAAAAATTGGTTTCATATACAATATCTAATCTCAATATCTATACCTTCGATATCGAACTTTTTTTTGTATTATAAAATCGAGTTCATAACATAATACCTTATTTTATTTATTAAAATTACATAATAATATAAAGTAAAACTTAATAAATATATTTTAATTATTCTATAAAATATCATTTCAGAATAAGTTCATAAACAAATTTCTTAAATAAATTATTGCCTAATTTATACATTAGAAGTTATCGACCTAATTTTGTTATTATGGGAAAAACTAACTCATGCATCATGCGAATTAAAAACCAACCATATTTTTATTCCTTAGGAATAACTTAGGAATTTTTTTTTACTTTTCATGATTTATAGATACACAAAAAAATATTGAATTTTGTTTTTGATTAAAGATGATTTTATTGTCAAATTTGCTTAATATGGCCACAACGTATATCCAATCTAGAGTTGGGTGCCGAAACAATTCAGCTATTATAGCAAAATGCTGAAATCTTGCCAAAATCCCAAACTGCAGCCGACAATCCAAAAATAACTATAGCCGAAACGTTTTGACGTCCAATTCTAATCCAACGTTGTAATTTTTGTTATTTTAATAAAATACAAAAAATCAATTTCATTATTAGTACATAAATTGATAACAAACAATAATTTTCTAATTAAAGTATCGTAAAAAAGGTTAAGCCCAGCTTTTTTAGTTATTACACGAAAAGAAAAAAGAAATAATTTGATGGTTAAATTTTGGCTTCTTATAAACTTATATCATTACATTTTCATTTCTTAGTATTAGAATTTTTAAAATATCTTTCATGTGTATTTCTTAAATTATCTAGATAATAATCATCAATGTAATACTCTTTTAACAAAATTTCCAATACGGCTACTCTATCTTCGATTCTACCGCCCTCTGGTAGACTACATGGATCATCTGCTAATGGTATTCCTGCACGAGAAACATATCTATTTGCCAAATGTTTTTTAAAACTCCGACGACATGGCCAACAACGTAACAAGTACTTTTGACAAATTCCCCTTAAATAAATATGATAAATCGTTAAAACTTTTTCAATATAATTTCAAATGATTTGATTTAAAATATTTACCATGGAGTAAGTTTTGAAGCGCCAAATAATAAAATAAATGTCCCACTTATAGCACCATAAAAACCACCAAAATTTGCTATAAGTCTTATAACTAAAAGAAAGAGGAAAATCAATTGTAAAAATTATTCAAATACGAATATTAATATATAAAATTATTAATTACCATTATTTTCAAAAGTCATAATATCACTATTAACTATGAAATCATATTTATATGTCAATTCTAACACGGTATTGAAAGTATTTGGCAATTGAGCAAGTAACATATCTTCAATTACAATATCCATCTCATCTTTATCTGCATCAAAACCAAGAAGACCAGAAAGAGATGTAGAATAATATTTCGCACTTGCGAAATGAAAAGTATACATATGAAATCGTCCTGGAGTAATAAAGTATTGATTATGACTTAATTTCACCTCATTAATATTTTGGACATCATTAAATGATTTCGTAACTTTTGTTGTAATGTTAAATGATTCAAAAATAATTTCGAAGTAATTATAATTTGAAGAATTATCCAAAGTAATAATAAAGAGGAGAGCAGTTTTAAACCGATGTTTATCTGTATTTTTGATGTAATCATTTTCAGGTATAAATTCCATACAATGATTATCATCACTACCATTAATAACTCTTTTAGGAATTAAACTATTGTTGTATAAATTGTTTGTCATGTTCGGATAAAATTTGGTCATAACTGTGAAATAGAAAATTAATTAAATTTTTAAAAATCAATCGTCAAATTTTTAATATCAATCAACTTACGTTTATAATCATTATTGAAAGAATAATTATTAGGAATAATATACCATTGAGTTTCTGATCTATTATAATATAATTTGTATAATGATGTTCTTATTGTTGAATTATTATCGTAATCGCCTTTCATTATGAAATTGATAAGTATATTAATTAATATTAATTATATTGCAACCTTAAAATAATATTTTTTTTAACCTCTTACTTAAAGTTTTTGGGCAAATATGAAATTCTATTTTTTTTTTAAAAAAAAAAAAAGGTTAAATTAAAGTTTAAAAGATTTACATCATATATAACGTAAATTAGATACTTGGATATTTAAAAGATGTAGGATTAATTTCGGAAACGAATTTTCTAAGTGAAATCCAAACATAATAACTAAGAGCAAATGTAAAGACGAGAGCAGTCAACAATCGTAATATGCTGAAAAATTTAGGTTCTGTTTTTCGAAAAAGACGATAAGATTCTAAAAGAAACATTTTTATTATGATAGAGTTCAATACAAAAACCCTTCCTTCTGCTATTTTATAGTCCAATCCTAATTCTGTCCGCTAATCTGCAGTTGAAAATTTTTTTTTGCCAACACGCAGGAAATCTTGATAACCATGGTTTACTATTCCTAATAGACAATCTATAACTGGTATATGGTAAAAACAATAATTGAAGCTTATTTTGAAGCGCCATTCTGATCAAAAATTTCGGGTACTACCCAGAATGCAATGCTCAATATAAACGATTATATAAAATTGAATTCATTACGGATCTTTATATTGAGCTCTAAATATAAATATAGGATAAGCCCAGGGGCTATGAAAGCTCACGGATAAGTGGATAAAATCCCGGGTATCTGAGGCTTCCGAAAGGACAAATGGATAAACATAAAAGAGTTAAGGCTTTGAAAGTAAAAGCCCGCATCCGGGGTAGTACCCGAAATTTTGATCAGATGTATTTATTTTGAATGAAACGTATGATCTGTGTGAAAGCTTTTTACTACTAGTATAAAAATTGATTTCTCGGTAATCAGCATTGTAACTGTATTTAAATATACTATTAATTTCTGCAAAAGTAATTCCTAACGTCAAATAACAATCCCACGAAAACTTAATAGTACATTTTAACCGTAGAGTAATATCCGTTAAATAAACATGGAGAAAATTTCTCAATGTTTTGACGAATTCAAGAAAAATTCCCTTCCATATTTAAGAGAGAATTTAATTTGTATAATCATTTTTACAAATTCCTTTGCTGTCTTGTTCGGAAACATTTTCGTTTGGATTATAAAAAGAAATAACATAGAGAGAGCTCTTGTATATATTCTAGAGTTTTTTTTTAGTTCAATTTTAGTGATTACATCTGGAATTATTACGGTAATTATAGTAAGCTTCTTTATAAATTATGATACAATTTTAAAGTTCGTTATTTATTGTATTTTTAGGCAACGTTCAGAACTATTAACCATATAATGATATATTTTTTCGTGAATGTAACACTCATTGTATATATTTATTTTATATATTATTATCTTGGAAGAATTTCCTACTCTTTAGCGTTTGTAGGCTTACATTCAATATTACTTATTTTACTTATAGTTAGTGCTTGGATATGTCGTGAAGGGTAAATAAATTAATTTGTAATCTATATTGACTAACTTAAACTTAAAAGTCTAATTTGTACATTTAGGAAAAGCTTATTTGTGATTATCGATCCGAACAAAAAAATAGATACCAAAATTAAAAGTTAGAATTTTTAATTTTTAAAAATTTTTTTTTATATACTTTCTAAAATATCAATATACTTTACAGAAATCTATATATGGTATTATTTGCAACTAACTTTGTGCCACGCACAAATTTTAGCTGCTATATTTTCGGTGATTTCTTATATATCTATATACAGAACTGACGTGGACAGTCCGGTTGATCTCTTGAAGTGTATACCTTGGCCAAGTATTTTATTATGTATAATTGCTTTAATAATGATTAAAGGGGTAACTAGTTTAAACTTTTGTTTTTATGAAAAAGGGATTCATTATAATGTTTATTTTTATTTATAGGTTCGCAACGAATCAAAAAAAACAATGATTGTTTTTTATCTTATTAGTTTAACTCTTTGTGTATATTATACTTATAGTTTAATAGCAGCATCTGTAATACTACTAACTTCACGAGAAGAAAACTATGTTCCTGGATATATATTAGGTATTGCAATAAATAATTTTAAAAGTTTAAACTAACCGATTTCATTAGTTATTGATTTCCTTTTTTTTATATATAGAAATAACAATTAATCTTAATCTGGACGTAAATTCATTTTTTATAACAATAATTACAATGTTAAATACAATAATTTGTCACAATAATTTTGGAAAAGGATTAAAAAATTATCGTAAGTAAAAAAAAAAAAAAATTGATTTTTTTTTTAATTACTAAAATAATATGTATTATTTTAGTTTTAAACGATGAACTGAAAGATTTCAAGGAATCATATAAATTTCAAGATGATCTTGATGAATATTACAAACGTTAACGTATCGACTCTTAAATCAGCAAATTCGTGAGAATTATTTGAAATAAATGGTTCCTCGCTCGCTACTTTTCACGTGATAATTTTCACATGTAAATATGACCAATAAAAAGTGCATATTATTTTATTGCATTGAAAAGTAGAGATGATAAAACCCAAATCCTACCTCTCAGTACATTGTTATTACAGTCAAACTCTATCGGGTAATTGCACAAAATTTTCAATATCGCATTAGTATAAAAATAAATTTTTCAACAAACTAAAAAATTAACCACGCTCGGATTGATTCTTCTTCTTGTCTTCCTTTGACAACTTTTGTTCCTTTTGTTCTTAATTCTTGAATGGTAAAATCGTTAATTCTTCTCCAAATTACGATAAATATTTACATACTCACTTACCTGTTTAATAATAATAAATGTTTATTTTATTTTACTTTTTTTGATTTTTTGGTGTTTTAATTCGTGGTAAATTCACTGATCATTTGTAGCACATGTATTTGCATATTTTACATTATATGATTATATTTCACATATTCTATTGTAAAGTTACATCACGGGTTTTTTTATTATATTGTCTATTTATTAATTACATTGAGAATTATAACACTAAACTCTATATTTATCCAGAATATCATCAGAATTTTCAACAACCATATCTGTGTAAAAAATAAGTGTAGAATAATTAGCAAATTGTTGAGCTATGGACGTTAGTGTAGATTTCGTTACAGATGATTGATTATGATATTAGTATAATATGTTATAGCCAATTTTTGATTTTATTGAGGCTGATGTAAAGAAGAGAGGAGTGATATTTGAAAAGAGAGTTGATTGTGTTGATTAAAAAGAATTTTTACCAAACGGGATTTACATTCACAAGAATAGTTAAAAGTAGGCGTTTTGGCACATTTTTAGCATACATCATATGACTACATATGATCAGATTTTTAATTGTTGCTACTAAGCGACGGACTTCAACAGTTTCCGTTTACCTATACTACCACTACTAATCATATAAAAATAAGGTGAGACAGTTAGTGAACCCTTTTATCTACCTTGCGCAAATATAGGCAAAAATCAAATGTAATCTAATCAAACTTACATCGTGACCAAACAAACGAGATTATCCGCAAAGTAATAACAAGGTAGGTTGGCTTATTGTTCGGCTAGCTTCTTGAAACATGTTATCACGATGCTAATCAATTTCCGCGCCTCTATAGATGTTCCAAAATAAAACGGACACATTACTCTACTTGTTATATATCGGCATTTTGATCTTCGCACTGACCATAGAAAATTAGAAATTACTCACATGAATCTCGTCACATGCAAAAGTCTGGCGCAGCATATCAAATGGCATAAGCATCTTCACGTGCCGAATTCTTGAAACTTTGCGCAGTATCGTTCTTCGATAACGCAGAAAAAATTAAACAATCAATTCCTTGTATATGAGGCGAATGGAATGTTATGGAAATGAATCGTAGTGGTGAGTATTAATCGAAAATATTACTACATTTTTTTTTTTTTACCTCAGTTGGCTAATACTCCCGTAATTACGCTATAATTTCGAAATTTCTAGGTTCTCTTTCGAGGATGTGTGTTTGGGAAAGATATAGATAGATAAAAATTCTGTAAATATGGGCGGGATAATTTATTTCGGAATCTAGTGTATAAAAAGGGTATGGGACAAATAGTATCTAAAATGTGAGAGAACAAAGAGATAATGTGATTCTGGGACTCGCATTAAATGGCCTAGAATCCGCGTACTTCCTCTCTCTTTGATAGCATCATATATTTCATTTTCTGATTCGCCATGTATCTGAAACAAATTCCTATATTAAAAGTACAGATTATAACGCACGTGACTAAAATTCTGTGTAACTGACTAACAAACAGTTTTATATATAAATTCGCGCAATCATTTCTTATGTCCAACAATCGAAACGCTACCAGCTTTCTTGGTTCCTATAACAGCAATCTGACTTCACATTTTCGTACCAAAAGGAGTCCCATAAACTTAGGTGCGATTTTGAAGAACTAACGGGAGAAGATTCGGAAGTAGTCAGAGTTTCTGCAAACCAGTTTGATACAGAATTATAAGGTTATTTTTTTTTTTTATGCTAAGGTGGTTATGCCTTGTGCACACAACTACGGTGGACATCTGCGCTTTGTTCACCTTATCAGTTATGGTCTGCGTTTCCGTTGTGCGCCCGTTGCGTACCCTCAGTTTTTATTAGTTTTGTTTTTTATTATCGCTCTAACTATTATAATTACTTCTTCAACTACATAAGAATCATCGTGAAAAATATCCTAATGTTCAGATGTTTTGGAATAACAGAGTCATCATTCGCCAATTCGAGTCTACAATATATAACGCTAACAAAAATGTGCCAAAACGCCTACTTTTCAACTACTATAATAGGTGTAAAAATCTGCCAATTTTTTAGCTATGGTTGGCCTTTTTGAAGTTTTACAATAGAAACACAAGTAATATATATTTCGATCAACCTTTTTAAATTGTTGTAGAATAGAATATTGTTTACAGGATCTTTCCGATATTATCGATATCTAATATTCTAAATGACACGAAACTGTAAAAAAAAAATTGAAAGGAACCTCTTAATTAAAAAAGATCCTAAAGCTAGTTTCAAATAATTTTATTAGTAAAAAAACAAAAATTTAATAAAAACGAAGCTTGCAAATTTTTCTTCTTGATCAAGTTCACGTAATAAAATTAATCACGTGATGCGGTGAACTTCACATCATGTGAGCAATTTTTATTTAAATAATTTTCTTTCACAATAATAGTAGTTTTTTATACGTTTATTATTTCTTAAAAAAAATATATTTAGAACAACATTTGCTAAATTTAAAATTTTACTCCCAATGACTCCCACAATTTATTAATTAATATTGGTAATTATAATTTCACAACAACTTTACCAATATTTTTACCACTCAACATATCAACAAACCCTTTTGCGACATTTTCAATTCCTACGTAAGTATTCTCTTTATAGATAATTTTACCAGCTCTAACCCATTCAGCAAGATCTTTTTCACAATCTCTTTCAATATCCGTTCCTTTATATTAGAGTACGGTAAATCCTTGTATACGAATAGATTTAAGTAAAATTCTCTCTACATGTTTTAACTTATATTTTTCTTCAGTATTTGTTATGTTATATTGTGATATCATACCACAAACCACAATGCGAGCAAGCATATTACAATTATCAATAACTATATCAAGAGTTTCTCCACTACATTTAACAAATTAAAGAAATATTACGTTAAAAATATACAATGTGATTATACATATATGATCATATTTATATGAATACATGCCCGACATTGTCAAAGAAAATATCAATACTATTTGGACAATGTTTAGATAATCCCTAAAAAAATATGTAACGTGTCTAATTATCATGAGAAAAATTCTTTATTACAGAATTATAACATGTTATGTACCTTATCAATGTCCACCTTCTTATAATTAAAAGCAGCATCAGATTTTAATTCATTTAAAAGAAAATCAACTTTCTCATCAGATCAAGCAGTACCAACTACTCTCAATCCTTTAAATTTAGCTATTGACCGACAAGTTATCCAATAGAACCAGCAGCAGCCTAAAAATTTGATAATTTTGTTATCAGATATCTTTTTAAAAAAGAAAAGAAAAGAAAAGAAGCAAATACGAATAAAAAGATTCATTATTGCATACCGAAATAAAATTGTTTCTCCCTCCTTCGGCTCTTCAATAGACATAAGAGGCGTATAAGAACTTAATCCACCAGCATTAAAAAGGCTAACATAATAACTCAACGGAGTATCTTCTAATAATCTTTATTTACGTGTTTTAAAGAAAAAGCAGCATCGGATTTAAAGTGAGAATATTCCTCCCAACCTAATTAAACGTTAAACCAAAATAAGAGAATAATTTAAATTCATCTTTTTATAAATAACCTTTTAATCACTATTTTCTTACATTATTTATTTTTTTTTCCATAATTAATGTGTTGCCTACTCTAGTGAAAGTGCAATCCGTTTTATAATGTTTACGCTTCTTCCTGTGCAACAATTCAGGAACGAATTCCTTAACTCTCCTGTTCAATCACGAATTGTCTCTTAATGTTATTTCGAAGATTGATTAATATCTACTATTACCGACTCGTTTCTTGGGCCAATCCAGGTGTCTGATAAGCATAGATCTGGTCGATCTGATTGGTTTGATATTAGATACAGATGCAGCTGATGAATCTTCTTGTTCGTTAGCACAATTGCCATAACATTGACGTAAACTTTCTTTGTATACTTGATCAATATCTGGTCTTTTCTCTGGATCATCATCCCAACATTTTTGATAAAGTCGTCGATACTCTAAAGGTATACCTTCAATCGGTTCTTCTCTACGATTCATGTGACCAATGTAATAATCTAACATATTTCGTTCTTCTATATTTGAAAAGGAGGATATCCGCTCATAATAAACCACCTAAGCTATAAATATCAGACCTTTTATCTTTTACATAATCTTTATCCTTTAAACATTGTGGTTCAATATATGCGATAACTCCAATCCGATTACCCGTTAAATTAGATGTAACTTCCGTTAATTGTTCAGAAAATCCAAAGTCTGCGATTAATAATTCACCATTATTCACTAAGATGGTTTTGGAATGCTATGAAATAATTACAATAATATTAAATTACAAATCAAAACAATAATTAAATACAGAAATTAAATTGTTGGTTACCAAGTCTCGATGAATTATTTCTTTGGAATGTAAAAATTTTAATCACATATAATATCCAATGCCATTTGAATCTTTTTTCCCATTCTAATGATTCGAATTTTTTTTGTTAAATAATCCTTAAATTTCCTTCATTCGCGTATTCCAATACCATGACATAACCGTTTTCTTGAAATTTAAATATCATTTAGATCGAATTTATACCGATGAGGATAAATTACATAAACTAATTAAAGCAACTTAACGCAAACCCTTTGATATTCCGAGAAAACTAATAATGTTTTTGTGGCAGCTAACTTCGCGGAGGGTTTTTAACTAAAAAAAGAACATAGTAATTTTTTTAAATATAAGTTTCACAATTAATACGATGGATATAAATACAATAATTACAGTACCTCCATCTTTAAACTTTCGAAAACCTCTCTGCTAATTTTTGATTTTTTTTTGATGAGACATTTCAGTGTGATTTTTACCATCAGTGATTGCTTTTTTCACAATACCAAATCCTCCTTCACCAATTATTTCAATATTACTAAATTCGCCATATTCAAAATAATTAATATCTTTTTCTTCTATTTCCTCCTGGTCCATTCCTAGTTTTTTTAAGCGTGTTAATGTATTATAAATAATTTCTTTAAATCAAATTTTTGAACGAGAAGTTGAAAAAATCATAATTTACCTCATCCAAAAAAGTTCTAAAATTCTTTATTTCAGTAAGAATATCAGCATTAGCGCCTATTTGTCCATGGAAATTTACTTCAAAAAATTTCTAATATTCTTTATTTCATCAGTAATAATATGAACTCTATCGTTTATTTCTAAGAAATTATCTCTTTCGTTAATATCTACCGTTAAAGCTTCATTGTCATTCTTTCTTAGTTCTTCATTAGCTACTGCCAAAGTAAATTGTAAGTCTTACATTGCAGCTTCATATTCTATTATTAGAACCATAAATTTTCCATTAATACGTATTGCTTTTGCATATTTTTTTTAAACCCGTGAATTTGCGAAATATCTACAATATATTTTCGAATGTTTTTTGAAACATGTACAAGTTGTTTAAAAGAATCATAATATGCTTCATCCCGAAATTCCTGTTCTCTTCTAAATTTTATTCTAAGTTCTAATGATTCCAAAGATCTAGTGATTATGTACTCTTTCTCCTAGAACGCGACAAGTTTTTTTGTTATATTCTGCCGCTTGATAAACATTTATTATTGTCCTAAGTATTGTACTAATAAAACCTGAAACTGTCCTGTCCCGACTTTAATTAAATATGAAGCGATTAAAGGAATAAGTTCAACGTTATCCATTACGATATTTCAGTTATTATAAAAAGTACTATCATAGAAGAAAAATTATATAAATGATGTTTAACCCCCGTTTTTGTTCCTGTCATAATCGACAATTTTATTTCCTATTTTTGCGATTTATGTAACATTACCTATATGAGTAATATGACCCCTGAAATATGTCAAATAAATATGACACGTAGATCAACTGATCAAGTAACGCCGTTTTCCTAGTTTATTCGACTTCTGCTTAAACTGTATTATTACTTAATCAAAACATGTCAGCTTCTACCTCTACTGCAGAACATCCATACTGGCAGAAACACTGAAAGGTAAGTTTGTACTCTCTCGAACACTTGTTTTGGGATTTCCACCTTTCTTGGTGATTAAAAGTTTTCTCAATAAAAGAACCAGACTATTTCACAACTGAACACGACTGGTCTTTGTTGGGATTTTATATATCATCAACAACGTAGTGATTTTCTGCTCAATAAAAGCGAAGAACATCATCGATATTCCCTCAACCTTACAAAAATAATAAGTTGTGAAGAAACACCAGTATATTTATTGAAACGGCATTATACCCAAGTGCAATTGGAAACTCATTCTTTAGTAGTGGACGGATCTGAAGAGGTTGAGGCCGGGAAGTGCATGAGTTGAGGCTCGTGGTGGTGTGTGAATGATTTTCCTACCGGTTGTAAGTGGACGGGTCTAAAGGATGATTGCCTTTGGATGGGGTTGAGGCTTGCGTTCAATCACCCAATACTCCTGGTCGAGGCCGTAAAGTGTATTGAGTTGAGGCTTGTGGTGGTTCCGTCCTTGCAACTGGAATTGCATGAATTGTGGCTTGTAGTATTGTATTTGGTAAACTAGCTTTCATAAACTAAAAAATACTATATCGTTAATAGACGGAAAAGAAATCAACGCTTGTAAATGAATTCTGGAAGAATGCTATGTCGGTGCAAAGGCAGAAGTTGGAAGCTATAACTGAACGCGAAGCTTTGTTGGTATGGAACATTTGATCTGTAATATACCAAGTTGTATGATATGAAAACATTAACCCTGTTCATTTCATAGGAGGAGCATGTTACAAATCAGTAGTGGTTAGATCCGGATATCTGTCTATCTGTATTTATCCAATCCGTGACTAAAAGAAACGATATGGATAAGTTATTGCAGATGTCCAGTTATCCTATTTTTATCTGTAATACAGATAATATCCGTAAAATCCGGTAAACGGATATACAATATGACAAATTAACATTCAGAATTTATTAATTTTAAAAATTTCCCTGACATACACCGTATCTGAAGTAGTTGGATCAATATCAACTGGTTCTTTAGTAAAAGTACATATATCTCGCTTAATTATGCGAAACTTGATGCATAAAGCTAATAGTAGTATAAGTACTACCACCTAAGCTTCTGCAAACTTCTTAAGAATAGTTATTAATTGTTTAACGTCTCCCATTCTTCATCAACTAAATTAACTTCTTCTAGTCGTTTACCATCTTTTCGTGCTTGTGGATTAGAATCAACACTGAGTAAACTCGCCATTACGTCAATAAGATCTCGAATTTTTAATAATCTTATCCAAGCCAGATAAGAAGGATTCCATCTGGTCTGAAAATATACGCAAATAATTATCATTTTCTTCTAAATTCTAAAAAAAAAAAGTTTTAATTATATAATTTATTTACAAAGCAAAATATTGTTATGATATGAAAGCCACATAATATTTACCTCTGTTTGTAAATGCCGTTTCTTTTTTTGAATTTCAATTAACTTTTCTGTCTGTTTTGGAGATGTGAAAAACAACATAAGCCTTTTCGCTCTTGCTACTAAGGTTTGCTGGCATTAACCCTTTACCTACTACCAACTGCAATGTATGTACCGTACAAGGTAACCTTGTAACATCTTCCATTAACTGAACAGCACGAACCATGTTTGAACCATTATCTGTTGTAATGGTAAGAATTTATCATTAAGTTTCCATGCACGTATAATTTGATTAAGTAATTCAACAATATTATCGGCAGTATGTGGGTAAGGTAGATATTGAATTGCAGTGTTGCTTTACATAATAGAAATGAATCATCTATGAACGAACATGTTACTCCCAAATAACCACTTCGATTCCTGGCTGTCCATAAATCTATTGTTAAAAAACACGAAACTAATTCTTTTTCCATTTTATCAGCCAAAAATTCTTTTGTTTGATTGTATCCTTCAGCTAAAAGTCTCTTGCATCGGTTTTCACTTGGAAACTGGTAATTAGAGTCAAATTCATGAATAAATTAAATAAATCCCATGTTATCCCGAATACTAATAGGTCATTGATCTTTTACTAAAATTCCTATAAATTTTTGATTACGACGATTTTTTAATAGCTAGATTACTTTGGAGCATGTTCTGTTGATTTCCTTTTTTATTTTCTCCTATTCTCGTACTTTTCTTTGAGTTTCTTCTATAACACCATGTTTATTCCATCCTCTCCTTGCATTTCAACCAAAGACTTAACAATTCTTTTATACGGTAGTAAGACCATATTCAACTACTTCCAGGTGGCAATGCATTTGGAATTAAAGTAAGCTCAATATTTTTTAGATTACTTTTGAGTAGCTTACCATCAGACTCATTGTTACTCATTGTTTGAGTCTTCATTTGTATTTCCTGAAATATTTTTATTATTAAACGTAGTCTTTTTACTTTTTTTGTTTGGTTGTAAGTTTCTTTCAACTTTTTGTTTATCATCTCTGTGAATTTTGGCTCCCTCTTCTGTACTATCAGTTTCACTAAATGTGTTCTTCCAGTTTATCTCAATCTCAATGATACACTTTGCATTGATTAGACTATTATTAAAAGGTTGAGACCTGCGGTTAAGAATTAAGACCATTAACGGATCAACCTGATAAGGCGGTTCAGAATTGTTTAACCAATTATTCAGTTAATTTACCCGGTTAATGGTTAACTCAAATCTCAATATTTGTTTTCGTCAGCAAATTTTGTTTGCCGAGTACGTGTCGGCACAATTCTAACATATTCTATATAGACTAGAACAAAAATTTACCGAGTCCATAACGTAACTACGTAACTTTACGAAAACGGCTAAAATAGCTGCAACACAACGGTCACAACCTCTTCTTTTGCTAAGATGACAAAACAATGTGTCCATAATTTTTTCATAGTATTGGTCACGTATAATGCTTTTGCGGTTTAAATATTTTAGCATAACCATATAACTAAAAAACATCAAAAGTGTGTGGCGCGATTTGCTACTTCATTATTTATGGACTTTTTTATATGATACACAAATACGACATCACACAAATACGATAATAAATATAGACTTTATTAAATATTTCACTTAATAAAAATATTGTCCTTAGCGTACTTCGAATTCCAAATGACCTTCCATAATTTTTTAATTAGTATTAGTACTAATCAGATAATTTCGCAACAGCTTTACCAATATTTTTACCATTCAACATATCAACAAAACCCTTTGCAACATTTTCAATCCCTACAACAACATCCTCTTTATAAATAAGTTTACCAGCTCTAACCCATTCAGCAAGGTCTCTTTCGCAGGCTTTTTCGATATCCGTTCCTTTATATTGTGGTGCGGTAAATCCTTGCATACGGATTTGTTTAAGGAAAACTTTTTCTATATTTTTATATTTATATTTTTCTTCAGGATTTGTTATGTTATATTGTGATATCATACCACACATAATAATGCGAGCAAATCTGCTACAATGATCAATTGTTATATCAAGAGTTTCTCCACTATTTTTTAGAAAGATTACGTTAAAGATAACCAAAATTATATATGTTGTAAGTATTACATATTTTATGAATACATACCCGACGTTGTCAAAGAAAATATCAATACCATTTGGACAATGTTTAGATAATCCCTAAAAAAATATGTAACGTATCTAATTATCATGAAAAAAATTCTTTAGTACAAAATTATAACATGTTATGTACCTTATCAATGTCAACCTTCTTGTAATTAAAAGCTGCATCAAATTTTAATTCATTTAAAAGAAAATCAACTTTCTCATCAGATCCAGCAGAACCAACTACTCTCAATCCTTTAATTTTAGCTATTTGACCGACAAGTTGTCCAATAGAACCAGCAGCAGCCTATAAAGTTAGATAATTTATTATCAGATATCTTTTTTTTTAAAAAAAAAGATAAAAAAAGAAGCAAATACGAATCAAAGGATTCATTTTTGTATACCGAAATAAAAATTGTTTCTCCCTCCTTCGGCTCTCCAATAGACATAAGAGGCGCATAAGCAGTTAATCCACCCACATTAAAAAGACTAACATGACAATTCAATGGAGTATCTTTTAATAGTTCTTTATTTACGTGTTTCAAAGTAAAAGCAGCATCAGATTTAAAATGAGAATATTCCTCCCAACCTAATAAAAAACGGTAAAATAGACAAGAATAATTTAATAAATTTTGAATCATTTTTTTTTAAAGTTAGTTATACTTTATGTTTATTAATTACCAATATTGGCAGTGGATGCATAAACGAGATCTCCAACTTTATAGTTAGGATTATTTGTTTTTACAACTTTAGAAAGTCCATAACCAACTACAATTCGACCGACTGATGCAGGATTACTTAATATAATAGGACGAATATAAGGATCTAAAGATAAGTATATATTTTTTAAAACAACTTCATTTTCTTCCAGTTTCAAATTTTCAATGTCAATTGTACGGTGAACTAATTCAAAGTGCTCATCAACTTTAGGTATTCCCTTTGGAATTGCCTTGAGAATTACTCCTTTGTTTGAAACGACCGTCATTTTCCTTTTTTTTTAAAAAAAAAATGAAGAAAATTGGTATCAATGGCTATATATTTATAGATAAAATAAAATTATCCGATGATTATAAAATGCATTGATGACCACATTCGGTAATTATATCGTATGTAGTCTCTGATTGAGATTTGATAGGTACTGTACATGAATAACATTATATACAACCCTTAATAATATACGGTTAAATCCTCGTCATTATATTATCAGTTTTTAGATTTATAATACAATATTCAGGAAGAATTCTTTACAGAAATAAACGGGACACTTGAAAATTTTTTGCCGTAGGGTGTCGGGTTATCGGGTCCAATCATTTTACAGAACAATCACGTGATATTGTCAGTCTGAGTATATTTGATGAAATTGATTGGATAGCCGGAAACTTGGCAAGCCGACAATCCGACAGATTCTCGGCAACAAGTGACCCGTTTATTTTGGATATTGTTGTAATGTTTTAATAACATTGAAATTCGCAAGGTTAAAAAACCAAAAAACCAGTTATAGTCTGCAGGATTTTCAATTTATAACGAATATAAAGTATCATGAATTTAAGATCACTCAAATTCGAATTTTAAATTGATCGACTTTAGATAGTGGTTTGATTATTGATCGGTCGTATGTCAGACGCCTATCGGGTAAACGGCCGCTTTATCCGAAGAGCATCCTTAAATTACGCCCCGTGTACGTGTTATTGTACATCATGTGGATATGCTTTTAGTAAGCAATTACCCGAATTAGGTGTTGGCTCAATAAATTAGCTTAGAAATATATGACAATTACAAATACCACGTAAGAAAGGCATTTGAGTTTATCCGTTTATTTTCGTATCAATCGAAGAAAACAAAAAATTCAACAATTCTCTCTCGAGATTATCATTATATTTCTTCGGTAAATTATCAAATTAAAGTACGCCATTATTATTTAACAATTATATCAGATTTATTATTGGTCAAACTTTGTGATTATCCGGTTAAAGGCTTTAAAAAATATTTTTTTAAACTCCGGCCAAACATTTAATGCCGTAATTTGACCGGAACCGGCCCGAAATTTTTAATTGATTACAGCTAATTTCAAAAAGGTCGGGACACTTAGCAAATTTTAAAGAACTCAGAAATATTCGGTAAAGCTTGATATAAAATAAAAATTATACGCTAAATTTGGAGTACTGTTCCGAGAATAGTGGTATAATTTTTATTTTATATCAAGCTTTACTGAATATTTCTGAGTTTTTTAAAATTTGCTAAGTGTCTCGACCTTTTTGAAATTAGCTGTAATAATGTTAGGATCGGTAAAATTCGAATGGTTAAATGCGAAACTAGATATAATAAAGCCGTTCATCCAAATTTATTTTATCCAGATATAAAGTCCGAAAGAATCGAAGGAACAGAAATATATCATGTGATAAAATAGGTAAATAAATTCGAACTATAAGATAATATTTATAATTCAAATAATTCAAATAATTATATAATTATAAATTATAACAAAATTAAATACTGTAATAATAAAAAATTTTAAAAGAAAAATCATGTAATTTTTTTTTACAAATCAGAAATTTTAACTGCGGATTTACCCAAATTTTTACCAGCAAACATATTTAAGAATGCTTGTGGAATATTATCAATTCCAATGGTTAAATATTCTTTATAAATTAATTTACCACTTTCTAACCATTCTTCCATATCTTTACTAAAAGTATCATTAGGAATTGTCCAAAAATCCGTTATGAGAAATCCAATAATATTTATACTTTTCGCAAAAACTTGGTCAATATTTTTTATACCATATTTTTCTTTTTGGTTTCTAATATCATATTGTGATGTCATACCGCAAACTACAATACGAGCAAAACGGTTACAGTGTAATAAAACTTTATCAAGAGTTTCGCCCCTGGATTTATTTTTACAAAAGTTATTAGGGATAAATAAATAAAATTATTTAATGTTTTATTGTTAAGATTTTAATACAAATACATACCCAACATTATCAAAATAAATATCGATGCCATCTGGACAATGCTTAGATAAAGCCTAATAAATTTTATTATAAATTAAGAGAGATTTAATTGATTGATTTTTTTTTAAAAAAAAAAAAAAAAAAAGAAAATTGCTAAAGCTCACCAGTGGTGATGGTCACCATACCAGCATTATGATATACTTTTAGCCAGAAATAAAAATCTAATAAAACACTGCCCGGCATTACATCATAAATTACCACTGGTTGACCGTCACCACTGGAAATACCCAAAAAAAATAAAAATAAAAATAAATAATACCTTGTCAAGGTCAACTTTTTTATAATTGAATGCTGCGTCAATCTTCAATGTATTTAACAAAAAATCAACTTTTTCATCGCTACCAGCAGATCCTACAACATATAATCCTTTGATTTTCGCTATCTGCGCAACAAGATGGCCAATAGCGCCCGCAGCAGCCTATACGATAAATCAGAAATTTAAATTATGTAAAAAAATAATTTTATTTATTAAATATATACATACAGAAACAAATATTGTTTCTCCTTTTTTCGGTTTTCCAAAATTAATTAACCCTCTATAGGCTGTTAAACCATGTATTCGTAAAAGATGAGAATGATAAGTCAAAGGTAAGCTCGATTCTTTCGCATGATTTAGGCAAAAGCGACCAGTAACATCCATTTCTTCATCATTTTCCTTAATATGCGTGTATTCTTCCCATCCTATAAACCAAATGACAAATTAGTCTAATTTTTTAAAAAAGCATATTATTGAATGAGATAAAAATATCGGCTCTCAACCGATATCCCAATCTAATAAATGTATGTCAATCGCGACCAATAGGAGTAAACGTTGATATTACAATATTAGCAATATTATTACGCTTCTTGAAAATATCAAACTCGTATATTACTAATAGATTGAACGATAATTGCTATTAACATTAATGTCTCTTACCAGTAAATCCCGCAACAATGTCACCTTCATGATATTGGGGATGCGTTGATTTAATCACGACAGAAGTTCCATCACCAACCATAATTTTACCAACATGAAACGGAGGAATATATGATTCTATATGAGGTTCTCTCATACGCTCACGTATATAAGGATCTAGAGAAATATACGCATTTTTTAATAGTAATTCGTTCTCTCCTAATTTAAAATTTACAATGTCTATGGTACGATCAACCACTTCAAAGTGTTCTCCTATTACAGGAAGTCCTGTAGGAATGGCCTTAAAAAGAACCCCTTTATTAGAAACAGCCATGTTTTTTCTTAAAAAAAATGAAAATTAACTGTAAGGCTGTTCTTTTATATATAAGAATTTAGAAATTTGCTACAATATATATTTTAAATGAGTATCAAATCAATTTGGTAAAATATAAAAAAAAAAAAGATTTCTAAATTGTACAAATGTGATTGGTCTATCTTCTGCTCTCTAATTAGTCCGGCATATTCCTTAAAATATTTATCGTTATCGAGTTTTCGATGGAAAATTAAAGGACATTTTTAGAACGATTTACCAAACTTTAACACTACCGTTATTGTACTTTGTATTACCATGCTTTTTTCGTAAAACTTATAAGTAAACAGAACAAAGTTCCCCATAGGATCCATGAAATTATTTATTTATTTATTTATTTTTTAAATAGCCAAATATGTAATATGTATACATAAACATTAATTAAATATTATTAATAATGTATCGCGTAATTTAATGGGTGATCCGATGATAATGCTTTATTGTTATAAAGATGATCAATTGCCATAATTGTCCATTCCTTTTAATAGTATTATTTTGAGTTTTACCACCATTGTTTTGACAAGTTCGTCCTTATTGTGTATGCAATACGGAGACTATAAATATTTATTATCATATATTGTAATATCCGCAGTTGATATCCGTTGTCCACTCATATTCTTCTCCGCAGTCAATATTGTGTTACGTTATTGAAAATTAGTCGATTTTTGCTGTCGATATCTGACCGTCTTGCCTCTCAACCACGCTCTTTTCATTAACCGGATCGTACATGATCATCTGTAATCGAATAACATACAAAACGTATACGAAAAAAATCATGATTTTTCCTGTATAATTTCACTTGATTCCACCTAGGGATTGGAGAGATTAGAAACTACGTTCCTAAAGAATAATATTCTAACCTAGTTATCAACAATAACCAATTTTGTGATATGATTACCAGGCGGCAAGATGCTCAGCTAAATCCTCGTTCACTTTTTCAGAAGATCATACACGCTTTAGCGCCTTTCAGGGATTTTTTCTGCAGACATGATTAATATATTTCATATACGTATAAGTCTTGTAAATTTCAAATTATTTAATTATTAAACTGAAATTTATTATATTAATATCTTAAGTGTCAATACGGAAGACTGGAGAAATTTCTCTCTTAAAACAACTGCTACCCGCTCATTTATTAATTTGCTAGTGCCAGCTCATTATATACATAATTCATTAAAAAAATTTTATTGATTTTAAAAGTGTGAAAATGATTTATTAAAATAACATAAAATTATATTACATCTCCATAAAATTTAAAAAAGAAATTCAAATAAATCAACTTTATAGCAACTAATTAGAATATCATTAATATTTATATTGTGAAATGGGTTAAGTGGTCAGCAATCTCAACTGATTTTTCAATGTTGCAATTAATTGAAGATTTAAGTTTATATTGTAACATAAATGATCATTGATAATAAAATGAGAAACTCCATTAACTCCAGGGTACTGGGTTGCCGGCGAAATCTGCTACTGAAAATCCGTTGGGGGTTTACTCTAGTACTGGTTGCGTGCGGTAACTGATCAATAAAAATTATTTTATAACAATTAGTTGTCATGTATATATATAGCAGCTATTTAAGTAAATAAGCACTTACACTGCTGTTTGTAAAGTATATGACAGCGTTTCCAGGAGACACTCGTTCAATCCTAATATCTAATGTTGCGTGAATACTGACACAATATATGGTATTGTTTATATATGAAAACGAATCTGCTAGTTTCATCGTGAAATAAAAATTTATTTGTTTAAATTCAGTGTACAAGTTAGAAGAAGAAATTAATGTACAAACAAACGCGTAATGAGTTACCATCAATTATACGACATCACATGTTATGCTGCGCCAGAGATATTTCAAACACGATTAGAAAAAGAGAAAAAGCACCTATTTATATAAAAATAGTGTCTGATATTTTGCATCGGTATCAGCCTAATTAATTTGTGTTCCAAACTAGGAAGGAGGACCAGACCCTTGAATACATAAGGACTAGTGTGGCATATCTTTTTTTATTATTTTATAAATCTTCATTAACGTCATTACAAATTCTTTTTTTTTTTTTATAATAAATTGTTTATAATAAGCAATACGAAGTTCGTGTTAGATGTTTTATATATGGCATGATGATGATGATGACTTGAAAAAACTATCATTATTCATTTTATTTTTAGGGATATACTACATTTACAGACAAGTATTAGTCTCCTTCTTCAAGGCATAATTTAATTTGTTAAATTAGTATTCTTTTAATCTTTTTTAACATTATTGAGGTCGAACAATAAATCTAACGCTCCTATAGCAGATTCTTTTTCTTTGTCTTCCAATTTACTTTCCTTAATATACCCAACATAACGCTCATAATCGTCATATGTCTCCAAATGACTTCGATTCTGGCAGTCTTCAAGAAAACGAGCTACCTTAATTGCATCTACCGACATATTGCAACAGCTTATAAGAGAAAAATATTTGCGAGTCACACAGACATTAGTCACGATGCACGAATGGCCACTCATCTCATTTGCATCCCGAGCTACATTCTTGGTGATCAGTCGGGAAATCATCGGAAAATAAGTGTTACTTACGATTTTTTCTGTATTTTATTTGTTTATTAACTTAACTCGTAATCCGTAGTAATACTTAGATTCCAAGTGTACAACACTGTTATAACATTACGTTTTATACGCAAGTTTTAAAGCCTTAATGCCTTATTCATGTCAGTTTTCAGGTAGTTAGATTCCAAGTAAAACATTGTTATCATAATACGTTTATTACGCAAGTTTTAACTGGTTTATTCAAGTTTAATAGTTTCCAATGTTTTTAACTTTGTTTTCGATTTCTATATTTTTTCCTTGTTTCAAAAACGGATTATCTCTTAAGGAATCAACGAAATGAAAAATGATTTAAATCGAAGGCTAGACACGATATTGGATATCATACAAAAGACGTGATATAACGAACTGTTATTATTTTCTTACCAATTACGTAACTGTGTTGTTTTTCCGAATAATCAATGCATCCTACTAATATTATTTCATACGTTGCTATTTTCAGTGGTCCGCACGAAACGGTTCCGAATAGTCATATTATAGTACATTCGTGATCATTAACTCATTGTTACGTGTTATTCGGTATTTGATATCACATGAACGAAAATTTCGTTGGAAAAGAAATGGTGGACTCACATTGCATGAAGCGCAATTCTCTCCAGGCATTGTAAATATTGATTCTACCAAAGCTGGTTGTTTTATTATATCAATAAAGGAAATGAATCAAAGAATAATATTCCTTAATTCGGGAATTCGTTTTCGATGTGTACAATATTATGAATCTGAAGAACATAATGAAAATGTCAGAACGTAAGTTAACACTCTACTCACATTTCCCAGTTACTTTTTTCGTTACCTTTTAACCCATTACGCTAGAAGCTAAAACATATTTTTAACGATATCCTAGGACACGTTCATCTAGTAAAGATTCTTTTTAAAACAACGACATCTGAACTAGGTGTGGAATAAACCTGTAATATCTCCATATTACGAAGAATAAGAGTCCAGGATTTGCTTTTTAGAAATCGGGACATGTTCATAGACTGTTAACGGATGTTGGAAGGGAACAGACAGATGATCTAGAAGTTACAATTCTGTCTTCACAGCTATCTGTTATAAGACTCTCATTTTATTCGTTAATCGCTTTACCCTTACCATATGGTATTCTACACTCCCTCGAAGAGGTGAATTCGATTCTCTACATTTTATCTACAAATTCCGAATTAATTGCCATTTTCGTCAATGATGTATAGAAAAAGATGGAATTCACAGATATCGAATGTTGCGCAACACCATTGTAAAGCCATTTTTTATCTTATTGTACCATGTAGTGGTAATAGGAGCGTTTAAAGGGTCATATACGGAACTTACAATAATAATATAGTATTAATCTCTATATACGAGAGATTAGAATTATCACCTCCTTCTGACTTGAGGGTGTCGCCCTCTATCTTTTCGTTACCAATTTTTTCTACTTAACCAACTCATCCGCAGTTGACTAGTAATCCTCTTAATACAATGTCTACTTCCATTCTTATGTATTTTTTTGGTTTTATTTTAGATAGGTTACGGGGTTACTTATATATTAGGAAAATTAAAAATTTTATTGCAGTAATTTACTTATATAGAAAGATGTATAGACTTGTCACGACGGCAAACACCTAGCACGAATATCTCGTGCTCACGTGACTTCACACGAATTTATCAAGCCTGGTGATTTTATTATGCTGACTATGTCGATTATTACGTTAAACGTGCGTGTACCATATGTATATTCCAACGACACGGCCAGAGATAATATTAAAGAAATTCTTAATTCTTAATAAAGTTATGGTTTGAGACATGTTTTTTATTATTATTTCATATACTTGGGTCAACCCGTTTAGTTATTTAAACAAAAAACTGATTGTAGTAGTTCAGGTAATTCTTTGCTAAAAAGTATTATCGAAACAGATATTTTATTTAATGATGATTAACAATTAAAGATATCGTAAAAAAACAATAGGAATCTAACAATGTATGGCATGAACAAACACGAAACTCTAGAAAGTTAACAGTGCAACAATGTAAATATTTTGTGACTCTGCATTCTGTAATTCTTCACGTCAGAGAAATTTCTTCTGAAAGTAATCATAAATTCTGCCCTATTTCAATCCATTTCCAAATACCATCCCATATATTTTTCTCAATGAATTAGTTGTACTCATGCGCGGAAGCCTGAAAGATAACATTTTGTCCAGCGCTTCATTTTCAAGGGAGCAGAGTCAGCAGACGCCAACGATCCATATGCATACAAAATGGCTTATCGCCTGATTTTATATTAGTCCATATATATATATTAAGTTTGGTCATTACATTATATAAATATTTATCAAATGGGTAACTCCTTTTTTTACAAAATCGATATCAATAAATGAAATAAATTAATTATTGAGTTACTTTCATTAGAAGATTATGTAACGTGTTAATATTGTCATGAATATAAAACAATAAAAGTATTTTTTTAAAATTAATTTTTAGTTTAACGTCTTCCCCCCTTATTTTTGAAAAATTTCAAAGGTAATCTAAACACATTTCTAAATATGTTTAAAGCATCCCTTTCTTTTTTAAAGTTGAATGTTACTAAGATTTCCAATTTTATCAATTTTACCGAAATTTTTAATATGTTTAATCGCCATGTTGTTAAATTATTCCTTCCCCCCAAATTTTTTCAGCCAGAAAAGACGTTAAACTAATTATTTACTAGTTTGGAACGGCCTTACCTTTGCGTGACGAATATTTTTCAATCAGAGACGGTGAAATTAAATTAGAATTTATTTTTAAAGAAACTGAAACCAGAAATAATGTAACCATGCTGAAACTTTGGAAAATAAGTTCTGTTTCATAAAAGGAAGAAACAATAAAAGGATTTCTTAGTTCCACCGAAACTTACAGTAATCAGCTGATTAAATCGTTATTATCGCCAGTTAAGATTGAACATCCCTTTCAAATAATAATAATAAACAGTATTAA
This sequence comes from Rhizophagus sp. LPA8_4_AMF, assembly GCA_021464525.1. Classification (NCBI taxonomy): domain Eukaryota; kingdom Fungi; phylum Glomeromycota; class Glomeromycetes; order Glomerales; family Glomeraceae; genus Rhizophagus; species Rhizophagus sp. LPA8_4_AMF. The sequence goes on along the minus strand of JADRCO010000133.1, from coordinate 18,347 downwards.
ATAAAATAATTACATATTATTGGATAGGGGCGGTTCAATATCGGTCGAAGACCGATATAGCCCCATCCAATAATTATATTATTGTATAACCATTAGGATTAATGCGGTATAGCAATATCAATATAATGTCGATCAGCATAAAAATATCAGGTCAATTATACAGAATATGATCTCTTAAATTCCCGCATAATCCTAATTGATTATACAATAATAATAATAATTATTATTCTTATTATTATTACTGTTATTATTATTACTGTTGTTGTTAATTGTTATTATAGTGGATGGTAAATAATTTTTCCTGAAATTCCAACCATTTCCTCCTACAAATGCGATTAACCAATATGCATGGGTACAAAGTACAAAGTGTTGTTACCTAAATATAAAATTTTAAGCAGGAGACTTTATTTATTATTTTTCTTTTTGAAGTTTTACAACTGTGTTACAAACATAAAATATGAATTATCCGGTTAAAACCGCGATTGTAGGACAAATAATTAATAATCTAAAAAAATTTTACACGTAAAATAATTGACCGAGGAAAATTTTATTGTAGTTCGTTTATTAATAGCTTATAAAGAAAATTTTTTCGTTCGATGTATAATTAATAAATTTTTTTTTTTAGTTTTTTTTAGTGTAAATAATTAAATTTTTACGTAATGCATATAAATTAATATAATAATTCGTAAGTCAATTATAAATTTAAATATAATAGTGATAACTTTGGCATACTATAATTGAGATTTATATTTGGGATTGAAATGGGAATGAATGTACAATATGTTACCTTGGATATTGGGTATGGAATAAGATCTGAAACCAATGGGCAAGTATAATTAGGAATTTTGAATTTTTGTATATATATATATATTATAAAAGTAGAGCTTGGAACTGGTTAAGGTTCCGGCCAAAAAATAATTTAAACGGTTAAATTAACGGGTCGGTTAAAATACGAGATCATGAAAATTATAGAGAAATTTTAAGAGAAAATATTTCCTTATTTATAAATAATTAAAGCTTAATTCTGACCAGAATTAAGATTTAAAATTTCGTAATGCATTAATTCCAGTCAAAAGTTTTAGTAAAGGTTTTTTTTTTGGACCAGTTCATACACGAGTGAATATTTTAGGAGTAAATCTACAATTACATGCTATTAAGATTAATTTATTTCTATCAAATAAATAAATGCATGTATTATTTATAGTAAATTGAAAAACTTATTATTAACCGGTTGATTATTAATCACTTAACTGTTAAGGTCTTTGTACTGGTTCCGAAGTGAAATTGAAATACCCTCTCGGACTTGATTCTCATAATTTTATCTTTACATATCGGAAAAATAGATAATGCACATATTATAATTCAAACGGATGTGTGTTAGGATATTATTTTATTTGTTACATAAACTAAAATCATAATGTTCTTGTACTAAGACATTATATATATTTAAGGTTTTTTGAAATAGAGCTAGCAATAACAAGTTATTTTTTAAAATCTATTTTCCTTTTTTTTCTTTTTTTGATGATTATTTTCATTTTTAATGGTGAATAAAATTTAATTTTTCTTGTTCACGCTGTCTCGTATAATGATGTTAAGAAACTTAAAGAAAAAGGCGAAAATTGTGTTTTGATAACATAAAGAGAATATTTTATTTATCGTTAATATAAATTATTATTATGATATCTGATATTGATTTCAATTTTTGATAATAAAATTTAATAAAAATTATTTTTGATGCAAAAAAATAATTAAATGAAGCACATGGTGTTTGTTTTGATGAGAACGACAAGACTTGTGGAGACAACCCAACCATTTTGTAAGTTACCCAGTTGAAATGGGAAAACTCAGAGCAAGGGCTGCTCGCAATTCAGGAACTAGATTACGATGAATCTTGAGATTTTTTGCTCTGTAAGAATGTAACTTATTAATAATAAAATATGATATTCTGCAAAATACATTCTTATTAATTTTATTTTTAGAATAATAGAATCTATAGTAATGATGATTGGTTAATTTTTTAATATTAAAGTTCATTCTAATCCTATACACATCGCTAATTTTTATTTAGTAATATTTAGTAATCTTAATAACCCATCTCTAATTCTTATTTTAACTTTAATCCTGCCTAATACTGAGAATTTTTTTGCAAATATTTTCTTGCTCCTTTTGATAGGTAGGTATACAATATATGAGCCCAATAGATCTTCATTTATAATGCTCAATAGTTTTTTTATTATTATTTGACTCAACAATATGAAAGAAAGAATTGATAAAGAGAATTAGAGAAGATTAATAATGGTAGAAAGTAATCATCTAAAGTTACACAGTCACACATATATTATTTTAAATAATATCTTAATTGTTTATTATTATTGGTTTTAACTATATGTTTATATAATTAATATTGTACTAAACCGCATCCCAGTTATTACAGGGAGAATATTTAAAACAAGGATCAGAATTTCTGATGTCAGTCAGCATTATTTCACTTTGAGCCTGAATGTTATGATTTTATATAAAAATCAAAGCCATGCCCAGGCTTTTTACTTCTATCTCATGATTCTTATCCTTATTTTTATTTTATTTATATTTCAGATTTTACCTTTTATCTTTAAGATATAAAGCAATAGTAAAGCAATAGTTTTAAAATTCCTGTATTAAGGACCTCCTCAAGAGAAAGAATTCCAAGCCCAGTACCACATGGAATGAAACAATTATGCTGGTTCTTTCATTGCCTGAACCATAGGAGACAAGAGTGAGCGTTTTACTGGTAAAGAAATTCATTTTATATAATAGGGATTGCTAGTAAATATCTATACGTACTGTATATTCCTATACTATAAAATTATTTTTATTTTATTTATTTATTTAGTTACTGTTAGCTAAAGTATATATATTATCAGAATTATGTAATAATAGTTATTTGTAGAATTAGAAATATATTTAATTATATATTTTCTTGCTAATAATATAAGCTACTGTATATAAGCTGATTTTTATATTTAATAGTATTTTATAATATTTTATTATTACTATTGGTTAAAATTATATCTTGATAATTAACTTTGCGTCTTATATTTATTGATTTAGTATCATTATATGTTGCGTGAGGTAGTAAAGAAAAATAGACAGAAGCTCTCATATAATCGGAATTGTAAAGTTATAAAATCTGTCTTAAAAAAAAGTTGTATTATGCCAAGTTAAATTACTCTAAGCATAATATGAAAGGCTATTTTTATTTACTATATTTGTTTATGCTGCTATGTACTATAAAAAAGCAATTGCGTCTTTACTACTGCTGAAGTTTCCTTCTTTTTGTCACTATAAATAGAATGGCTCTCTTCCCATATAATAATTGACAGAGAAAGAGCTTTTCATAAAGTTTTTATAAAATAGTTAAAATAACTTGTTAATAAAAGTATAGTTTGTAGTTTTCAGTGATCTTAAATAAAATTGATAAATTATCTTCCTGTAGAACAACATCAAGGATTTCGGGATGTTTATGTATCAAGTGACTGGTTTTATACACTAAAACCCTCATATATATACACTATACTATATAATAATGATTATAAATTATTAAATTATTATCTATGTATGATTTTAAAGCTATTTGGAATGATGCAATAATACGCTTCAAGCTTCTGTTGATTATTTAATTATAAGAAATTTAATATCTTTCTTGATGCTGAAGTGTCCATAATCTGGCCTAATATTAAAGTAAATATTAATTAAATTATAACCTACATGAACTAATAAAACTAATCTACTTATAATCTGTTATAAACTTTCAGTTAATACTGTATATATATTATGGTCTATAAGTTATTAGATGCAATACATTTATTTATTTTTTGTAATAAAAAATTATTTTTTAAATTTTAAAATGTAATATAAACTTTACTACAATGTTATAATATTTATATTTTATACTATATTATTACTGCTATTAACTGATATTTCAAAGGTTGATTATTTTAATGTATTGGTTTATTTTATATTTGTAAAAAGTATCTTTTTTTAGAAAGAAGAATCGTATGAGAAAATAATTTTTTGGCTTATTAGTGTAAATGTTTTAATTATTATTATTATTTTTTTTTTTGCTTTCATTAATGTAGAATTTATAAATTTATAAAATATATATATGTATTTTTTCTTTTTACATCTAATTAAAATAAAAAAAAGATTATAAGTTATATATATAGTATTTGAATTAGAATTTATCTACAAATAATTTAATGTTATAGAAGTCTAAATAAAATGATAAATATGATGTTAGAAATGTAATCAAAGGGGCTCTCTTATAATATTCCTTATACAAAGTTAAAAAAAATAGCATTAAACTCTTTCTTTGGTCAGGACCCCGAAATATACGCAGGAGTTTGCAGCCGGTAAAAACTCATGTAAATCTTTCCTTCTTAGATAATGCCAGGTGAAAAGTAATTACCTTTTTTTTTTGAATACTGACTGAAATTATCATGATTCCGGCCCTGAAAAAGTGCTTATAATTAATACCAAGATTTTTTCTTGTATAATAGATAAAATATCCATTAGTAGTATAATATCTTTATTAAATCCTATAATAAGAACGTAAAGTTTATCGCATCCTTATATAGAATCTTCTTTAATATCAGACTTTACTAATAATAAATAATTATGATATACAAACATTTTAAAAATATTTTTCTACGTAATTTGATATAAATACAATTAAGCAAGCAAGTTATGAGTATTATAATCAAAAAGAAGGTTCTTTTAACAAAAATACAGGATAAGCTAAAGTGAAATCAATAATTTGACATTTTAAAGACTTGTCATCCTATTATACGTAGCATTTTCATGTAAAGCAATACATTATTAATCTAAAAAAAAAATGGGTTTAGCGAATATAATTATAATTTTCACAATCTGAGTTGATATTTACAGGTATGCACCCATCAAGCAAGTACAGTAGTTACTTCATTCCGAGTATAGTATAGTAAAGTAGTATGGTACGATATGATATAATAAGTAAGGTATTATTAATTATGTACAGGTACGATGGGTACGATGCCAGTCGTACCGAAATACTATGGTACGTAAAGATCGGCAAGCTAAAAAAATCAATAACTGATAAAGCACAATACCGTAACAAATACACAAGAATATACCGTAACCAAATAAATAACATCTCTTCATTCCTCTACTCGTCTTAGGTTGGAAAATTAGTTTGTACTAATTCAATTGACGTATTAAATAAATTGAGCATCATTATTCATTTAGTATGCTTGGCGGCAATTATTCACGTGTTCATGTGGTTGAATAATGTAATTTAGTTATATTTAGTTAATCAAACACAAAACAAGTCAGATCGTAGAAAATCTTCCCGCGATTGTGGGTGTTCTGTTTGAGTTTATATAGTTTATATAGTTTAGTAATTTTCAATGTAATAGTTGTTTGTTGCTTACGCTATTCCAAATAAAGATTTTCTTTCATTATAAAACAAAACAAACAAGTCAGATGATCAGATTCTAAACAAGATAAATGGACAACCAACTTAACATTAACCCCCTCTTTTTTTTTTCAAAAAATTTAAAAATTTTACTGTACACAAAATGACCGAAGAAACAATCATATTGAATGTTGGAGGCGTAAAGGTAAGTTAAAAAGTTAAGACTAATAGTTCCAATGAAATTTTTTTTTTATATATTACTATCGACAATATGTTATGTAGTACGAAACATTTCGTTCAACACTCACTGCGTACCCGAATACCATGCTTGGAACAATGTTTAGTGAACGTAATAAAATGACTCTTAAATCGGATGATAATAAAACATATTTTATTGATCGTAATGGATATGCCTTTTATTACATTATGGAATTTTATCGTACTGGCAAAATTTTATGGCCCGGTGAAATTAAGAATCAAGAAAACATGATGAAGCTTGTTACCATTCAACAACTTGAAATAGAAATAGAGTATTTTCAAATTCCATTTGATGATACTTCTTTCTCTCTTATTCATAAGTCGGCTGCAAATACTATTGATGAAATTATTTTATCACTCATCCAAATGATTAAAATTCATTTAGGAAATTTTGGTAATAATATTTCTATGTTGATTAGAGAATCTTCTATTGAATTGTCTCAACCCAAAAATCAACCTAAGTTAGAGTTACTTATTCCTGCATCACATTCAGCATTACTTTATAAAATTTTAAAAAATGATGATAAATCGATAGGAAATTATCTTCAATCAAAATTTTCTCATGTTAATTTAGCATGGTCATGCACGTCTTATAGTAATCTTAATAATTTTATTATTTTTTCAGTCAAAATTTCATTCGAGTTAAATTTCGACAAAGTACTTGACTATTCAATCATAGGGAGGAAAAATGATTAATTAATATCATGATTAATATATAATTTGAATTTATCCACGACAAATGGTTTGTTTTAGAAATATTTCACTTCTATTAAACTAACAACTTACTTTTTTATAAATTTATCATCGCTATTCAACGTGAATTAAAGTACTTTATCGAAAAGATTAGAGTCCTTTTTAAGATTTTAATTATAAAATATTTACGAAATTTTTAAAGTTAGAATAATTATTGGTTATTACGCAATTGGATTTGTGTACGCTAATTTACTTGTATTAAATTATTATTTATTTATATTAAATTGCTAAAGATCGATTAAGCTTTTATTAATATATTAACTTATATAATAAATCAAGTGGCATTTGAGAAATTAATTTCCTTAAAAGTCTAACGTGTTATCTACACTCTGAAAGAATTCATATATAGATTCAATTGTGGCTTCAGTAAAAATAGGATTCCTTGCTGCATCAGCGAAACTCAAATTTTGTTGTGTTAGTTGCCGTGTATAAATATTAATTTCAGAAAGTGAAGGAGAAGTCTAAAGATTAACAAAATTTTTATTTAGTTTGATTTAATATAATGTAAAAGTTTGTGCATAAAAGTAAAAATATCTCACTTGATCGTATCGACTGTTATCAAGTAAGTTATCATCCTTACCAAATCCTTTATTAGGAGACGGAGATGGAGATGCCAACGGACTATCAATTTCATCTTCATAAGCTTTTTCTGAATAATTTAATTTTGGAGGTGGACATATCGGTGCAATACGTCTAGCGCGCTTTCTAACGATAAAACTTGGTTTTGGTGAATGAACTGGTGTGCTAAATGGCGAAGGTTGTGACAATCTTGCTTTTTTTATTGGTGTAGTTTGCAGACCAGATCTTTCTTGTCTATTACGAAAATTTGGAGTCATGGACCCCAATGAAGATACGTTATCTCGAGACGTATTGTAAGTGTTACAGCTTGTAAACGATTTTGGTAGGTTGTCATTCTTCCACTTGATAATATGTTGTTGCTACATATTTTGGAAAATTAAATCCTTTAATTATTATTTCAATAAAAATTATGATCATTTTTACATTACCTCATTCCCAGATGGTGTATGTTCTATTTTGTCTGACGATATATCTTGCTCTAGATCTTCAATGAAATTTGTTAATTTTCTTTTGTTCGAGTTTGTACCTAACCATCTACCCATTAAACTACCATCTGTGAGATTATTCGTATTGGATGAGTTTATGAAAAAAGGATTTTGTTGATCATGAAACGGATTTGGCATCATTCCTGGCTGATCTTCATCTCGCTGTCTTTGCTGCAAATTCTTTGAATTACGCGAAGATATTGCTTTTGGATAAGTAATTTCCTGAGCCATATATGTCATTTTTTGCTAAACATAATATTGTTATATGATTATGTACGTTAAGTTATCATATATCATTATATTATATATTTAAATGTATAATATTATACTACCTGCATCATTGCGTATTTTTCATTAAGTTTTCTAGCGTTACACATTTTTGATGTCTTTTCAGGTTTTTTACCCTTTGGCGATGGAGAAGAATCGTTGAGTTCCATTCTACTGAAATTTATGGAAATAGATGAGGGAGATATATCTCCATAATTATTGTAATTTCGACGCCTAGGAGTCGTGATTACTTCTACAAAAATTATTTTAATAAGAGACGTTTGCTGAAATTAGAAATATCTTATCGTAAAATTTATATAAAGTTTATTCAATTTCATTAGTATCTTTTACCTTCTTGTTCTTCCATAGATTTCATAATTGTCTTGGATATCCTATTAAATGTGATTAATATTATTTTTATTATCTTTTTTAAGTAAAATTATTTATTTTTATCTTGTTATTATTATACCTAGAAAAAGGGACATCTTTTAATTCTTCAATAGGAGAAGGAATGTCTTCGAATTTCATCCCATAAACAGACATTTTTATTTACTTTTTGTTTTTCCTAGAAAATAATTAAACTTGAAGAAAAGATAAAGAGACGAAAAAAATTAAACTCGGGTTAAGGAGCTGCACGTCTGACTATAGACTCTCACGATCAGCTGACCTGAAGTTTCCTGAGCATAGAGTAATGAACTAATGATGATGTAAAATTTTAAACTCATCAACAAACTTTTGTATAAAATTTCCTTAAATAGCAATTCAGGTTCATAAATGAATTGACGTACAATCTTTATTCTTAAAAGTGGTTTGTTTCATTTCATTTCATTTTATTTTAATTTTTAATTTTATTTGTACGCGTAAAATTTTTTAATTTTCGTATTACCTTGCCTATAGTATCTATCCCCTTTATGAATACCAGTACCCGTTTCAATATCAAATATGTAATATTATTCGAATTCTTAAAAATCAGCATATTTAACGGTTATTTTAAATCAACTAGAATGGAAGGTGTGCCGGGGTAAAACCGAGTAAATTGTAAAAGACCCGGATTACTTTAGGCAGGGCTAGACAGTAATAAAGGTAAATCACGTGCTGAGCAAATCACATGATTCAAATTCACCTGTCTGTAAATGACGCGTTTAAGTAATTATCATAGTCATTATTTATAATCTTGTTCTTTTATTGATATTAAAATAATGATACAGCATTAGGGAAATAAGTACAAATTAAAGTCGTTTATTTAAAATAAATAAAGGATTATGGTTTATCTTCAGTTCTAGACGAGTATTGATAAATTGAATCATACCGTATATTAATCCAGCTGTCAATTATAAATACGATTTGATAGATTAATTTTTTCTAAAAATGAGCGGGCTCTATTAACATCATTATTATTTCAAACCTGTTTGTACGAGTCTCATTTAACTTACTTTTTAATTATTATAATAAAAGTTAAATTGAATAAAAAAATTAAAGAATTACTTCTTTATGAATGTAAACTTTACATTTTGATTTATATGTTATTATGTGAGGGTTATCAAAGCGATTTAATAGGTCATTAATTCAACTTTTTTTTTATAAAAATCGTGGATTTGTGACGCGTTGTCGCGTAATCACGTTTAATTTTTTATTATTAATATTAAAACTAACCTTAACCATTTATACTAGCTACTTCGATTTTTTTTGTGTTTCTATTTATTAATACAATACTTAGAATTTTCGATTTTACAAATTTTAGTTGGCAACATATCTATTTCTGACTATAATACACTTATAACACGAGATACTATGCGAATATGCAACACTACCACGAAAGTTTTAAAAAAAATTCCACTTTAATTACAAAAAAAAATATAACAAAAAAAGAATTTGTTACACGCAAAAATAAGTAATATAGAAGAAATTCCAAACCCAAATACTATAAGCAACCTTATTTATCCATAGATATTTGCATGAACTTAATAAATAAAATTCCGTCTCTAAATAAACTAAATAAACATAAAGCAATAAACTAAAATTTTTAATGATTGTTTAATACTTAATTCTTGTTTCGTAGTCCATATTTGTTTAACCTTCATAATGTTAGCTAGGATAGTATCTCCAGGAAGTTTACAACAATTTTGTTATAAATGGAATACAAGATTTATTTATCCAATTTTAATCCTTTAAAATCCTTAATAATTTCCTCTTGGTTTTTTGACGAATTATAATCTTCAACTAATATGTCAAAACATGATAATAATCAGTAAACACAAATATTTTTAAAATAGATAATATAATGCTACTTTAATTAACTTACTATTATTAGGTATATCGAAATCATAGGGTTTGCTATGAAATGCTATAAAAAAAATTATTTAAAGTTACTATGCGAGTAATGTACTAGTCATAATTATTAATTATTATTTACCTTCTTGTTCTTCTGTTGATATTAATAATAAAAAAAGATAGTAGAAATTAAGTGTTAATTTATTTAAAAATAATAAAGAGCGTTTATATAGTGATATCTTACCTTCAGTTGCATTTCTTGGTTCTGGTAAATTTTCAAATTGATAAAGTTTACTACTACATGTCGTTGATAATGAATATAGTTCAGAACTTGAACTTAAATTCGGACGTGAACTCAAATTGCCTTGAGAAATTTGAGATAAATTATTATATTCAACCGTATTAAATTCATTTGTATTATCATTATCGTAAGCCTCCTTAAACATTTTCATAATTACAATGAAAATAATTAACACATTAGGTCTTTTTAACGGGTTAGCATCCCAACATTGTTTCATTAATTCTTTATATTCTGATGGAATCCCTGATATGTTTCGTGGTCTCAAACCATTAACTATATCCATTGCAAGATAATAATCATGCTTATAATTATTAAAAGGGGTTTGTTCCGATACAATTTCCCACATAAGTATACCAAAACTATAAATATCAGATGCGAAAGTATATTCTTTTCCAATTATAACCTCAGGTGCTATATAAGGAAGATTTCCATATATAGCTTTTAATGGTTTATCAGCAGGTCCACAAAATCCAAAATCACTTATATACCAAAAATCGCTACATTGTGAATACAAAATGTTTCCAGAATGTAAATCTCGATGAATTGCGTTGTTCAAATGAATCCCAATAAGTGCACAAACTATACGATAAACTAAATATATTTTTTCTTTCCATGTATGTTGATGCTGTAAATATTTTCTTAAATCTTTATCCAATAATTGCATTACAAGCATGTAATTTCCATTCGATGGATCTTGAGTTAAACCGTAACATTTAACTAAGGTAGGAAATTTGTTACCTAATGTTAAATGTGATTTTGCCTACAAATATTTTTAAATAATATTTATTACATATTTTAAAATATATTAATAAAATTAAATTAAATTTATTACCTCATCAAACCAATTTCTATTGGCATTTTCAACATTTTCCAATTTTTTAAGAATGACTTCAAATGGTCTCGATCTTTCTAATTGTTGATTTTCGAAATTCCATTCAGTATATTCACCATCAGTCCAAACTGCTGAATAAATCTCGGAGCATCCACCTTTAGTAATATATTTAATATTTTGTAAATTATTGTATGGTATCCATTCAATAATCTTACTGTATCTGGGCGAAATGATTCTTTTTGACATTCTTGTATTAGATTATCAATATCACTATTTCCAGATGTCCAGTTTGAAAAATTATTTTTTAAATAGCTTCGAACACAATGTTCACAATATAATGTAGCTAAACATTCTAATGCACAATTTTCACATAGTCTTTTTGTTCCTGAATTAGTTAAAACTTTAATAAAATCATTATCTTCTGCTATTATTCTTATTGCTTTCCACTTTTCATCTATTGTAAGAGATTCATCATCAATAATTGATTGTATTTGAAATTCAATAATATCGGTTTCGTCATTTCTACAATATGTTAATGCATCAATTTTTCTAATCGCAGCATATACAAATTCTTGTCTAATAGTAGCCATAATAAATTATATAAATTTGCTCAAAGAAAAATATGTTAACTTTTGAAATTACAAAGAGAGAAAATAATGAGATAACGAAAAATAACGGAATTTTATATTATCACGGGTTATAAACTCCGAGATTTTTATATTATTACTGGTTATAAACTCCGAGATTATCCCACGCCCAATCTATGTTCGTTGTGCATGCATCCTATAATTTCAGGTGAAGACTATAATTTTTTTTTTTTTTAATATTTGCTAAGAAATAAAAATATATTTATTATTTATATTTACTGTTAAGAAAAAAAAATTCTGCCTGACAAACGAAAAAAGACTCGATTACATTAAAAAACAAATTAAGTTTGTTAACAAGAAATCTGCGCCACAATTATTATTCATAAATTTATGAATATATTTTTTTTTTAACCTTTTTAAACCGTTAATAGAATCGTTTTAAATTTATATGTTATTTGCATATACAGTCAATTCGGTTAATGTGCAAACCGAGTTCGTAAATAAGTAAAGTATTTTTGTTTAAAAAAAAAAGTTATTTGGATTAATAACGTGACTCGTGGCTTCTACCAATCACGTTTGTGACACAAAAAATGTAGTGAACGCTTTCCATATTTCAGACATTGGCCCACTTTGGTTCGTTGAGTCGTCGAACCTCGAAAAATATTAATTTTCTGCGGGAAAACAACGAGAATATTTAATATATATATTGTAATAAAGAGAGAAAAAATTAAGTGATTAGCCAAAAGTGAATCAAAATATATATGTCGGTAAAACATATAGTACGATGTACGATAATGGTCGAACCGAAAAATTTTCTTTTATAGAATATATTCGAATAATCGAATTTTCATCACTAATTTATAACGTAAATTTTCTGATCTTGAACTGAATAGTAAATTTTTAAGAAAATCTCGGATATTTCATTATCGTTAAATTCGAAAAATAAAACTAAATAATGAATCATTATATAGTATGATAAACTAAACATTTTGAGTGGTAAGCTGATTTAACGATAACTGATTATCGAACATGGTTAAAGTTTACTTATAGAATATAATCTATATTTCATTATTTTAATATATGATAACGTTTTTTCAAATTTTAGATATTTTCCTATAAATCAAGTTTAATTTTATAGTAGAAAATATGAACATTTTATTTTGTTAAAGAAAAACCGATGTCAATTCATTATAAAACAAACAATTATATATCTCACAAGCATGATTTTTATTAATAATGAAAGGTATTAAAACTCATATTAGAAATTTATCAAACAAATCATTTTTACTACTAGTTCAATCATTATGTTTTTAATAGCATCGGATCGCGCTTTGACTTTTTTATTTAGGAGTTCTTAATTTCACAAATCTTGGCACGTATTGCAGTTATACCTTGACACATAGTATACTAATAGCGCAAGGATCTATAACGTTATGGCAGTTTTACTCGATCGCTATTGATTGCATATTTCATAAATTAGGATTAACTGATAATAAAGTTCAGTTTTTCCAATAAATTTTTAATGATGAAAAAAAGCTTTAATTAATTTATAATGTATTATCACGTCATTAAAGAATGATTTACATAATATAATAAAAGATATATATAAATAAATTTATTTAAATGAATAAAAATAAAAAAAGAAGTTGATACACGCAAAAAAAAATATAAACCATTTGAAGCTAAGCTCTAAAATCCTATCCAATTAACTAGTAAATTATCCCCACAATCATTAAATCCGTATGAATTCAAGAAGAAGGAGATTTCTCTATTTAATGGGGACACGCTCTATTTCTCAATGGCGTCACGATATTTGATTTGAGTTTTCTCGAACTCAATAAATAAAATTCTTAAAGAAAATAATACATAAAATAATAAAACCAACGATTTTAATATGATATTTAATTTTTCTATAACACACTAGTACTTCTCACCCATTGTATAACCTTAATTGTGTTAGCTAGAGAAGCATCACAAAAAATCTTATTTACGTGAATGTTGTTATAAACGAAAATTACAAGAGTTTACTTATCTAATTCTAATCCTTTTAAATCCTTAATAAGTTCCTCTTGGTCTTTTGACGAATTAAGATCTTCGACTAATATAATAAAAGATAATAATTATTAAACATATTCATTTTAATATAATTAATATAATGTTATTTTAAATATACTTACTATTATTAGGTATATCGAAATCATAAGGTTGGCTATGAAATGCTATAAAGAAATTATTTAAAACTGTGTGAGGAGATATAAAGTACATATCGTAATTATTATTTACCTTCTTGTTCTCCTGTTGATATTAATATAAAAATAATAAATAATAAACATAGTGTTTTTTGAGTAATTAATTATTTAAAAATAATAAAAGGCTTTTATATTATATCAATATCTTACCTTCAGTTGCATTTCTTGGTTCTGGTAAATTTTCAAATTGATGAAGTTTACTAGTTGATAATGAATGTAGCTTGGAACTTGAACTTAAATTCGAACTTGAACTAGAGATTTGAGATGAATTATTATATTCTAAAGTATTAAATTCATTTGCATCATCATTATTGTAAGAATCGCTCCACATTTTTTGAACTTCTTCATAAAAAGTATTTGCATCAGGTCTTTTTAATGGGTCAGCATCCCAACATTGTTTCATTAGTTCTTTATATTTTGATGGAATTCCTGATCCATTTTTTGGTCTCATGCCATTAACTATTCTCACTGCAAGATCATAATCATGTTCATAATTATTAAAGGGTATTTGTCCTGATGAAATTTCCCACATAAGTATACCAAAACTATAAATATCAGACGCGAAAGTATATTCTTTTCCAATTATAACCTCAGGTGCTATATAAGGAAGATTTCCATATATACTTTTTAATGGTTTATCAGCAGGTCCACAAAATCCAAAATCACTTATATACCAAGAATCATTAGATTGTGAATATAAAATATTTCCAGAATGTAAATCTCGATGTACCGATCCATTAAAATGAATGTTTTGAAGTGCTCTAATAATTTTATAAACTATTTTTATCTTTTCTTTCCATGTATGTTGGTGCTGCATATATTTTCTTAAATCTGTATCCATTGAACGCATTACAAGCATATAATCTCCATTCGTTGGATCTTGAGTTAAACCATAACATTTGACAAGGGTATTATGTCTGTTACCTAATGTTAAATGTGATTTTGCCTACAAATATTTTTAAAAACAATATTTGTTACATATTTTAAAATTTATAAAATTAAAATTATATTTAAATTATTACCTCATCAAACCAACTTCTATTAGCATTTTCAACATTTTCCAATTTTTTAAGTATTACTTTGAAAGTTCCTGAACTTTTAAATTGTTGCTCCTTAGAATTCCATTCAATATAATGTCCATCAATCCAAATTGCTGAATAAATCTCAGAACACCCACCTTTAGTTATATATTTAATATCTAGTAAATTATTATATGGTATCCATTCAATTATTTTTTCTGGCCGCAATGATTCCATCTGACATTCTTGTATTAAATAATCAACATTGTTATTTCCAGATGTCCAGTTTGAAAAATTATTTTTTAAATAGGTTCGAACACAATGTTCACAATATAGTGTAGCTAAACACTCTAAAGCACAATTTTCACATAGTCTTTTTGTTCCTTTATTATATAAAACTTTATAATAATCAGTATCTTTTGCTATTATTTTTATTGCTTCACATTTTTCATCTTTTGTAAGAGATTCATCGTCAAGAATTGTTTGTTTTAAAAATTCATATCGTTTCATTACGTCATTGCGAATGTGAGGATCTGTTAATGCATCAGCTCTTTGAATTGCAGCATTAACAAATTCTCGTCTAATAGTAGACATAATAAATTATATAAATTTGCCCAAAGAAAAATATGTTAACTTTGAAATTGTAGAGAGAGAAAATAATTAGGTAACGAAAATAACGGAATTATTATACTATTACGGGTTATAAACTCCGAGATTCTCCCACGCCGAATCGCCAAATCTGTTTTGTCATGTCTGTCGTACAAGTTACAACTTATTTCAGGCGAAAATTTTTTTTTTAATTTGGCCGAAAATAAATTTAAGATCAGGAAAATAATTTTTTTTTTTCTGAATTAACATACAAAAAAAGCTTAAATACACAATATAACGTTCCAGTAAAAAGTTCTTATACCAAATATAGGCCAATTATGAAATGAGCCCATTCGGTATAAAATTTAGCCATATTTATTTTAATTTTATCCCAATTATGGTCCAATTTTTCGTACCAAACGGGCTTATGTATAAATTCAATCCAAACCTAATATAACGATAAATTCAGTACAGGACTTTTTACTTGGCGTAATTAAAATTATTAATTCTACATTCAAGCAAGAAATATGCACTACAATTACTATGTATGTATAAAATTATGAATGTTTTTATTTTTTAAAAAAAATTGTTAATAAGATCGTTTCAAATTTAAATATGCTTGCATATACAGTACATAATTAAATCTGTCAATTCAGTCAACATGCAAAACACGTTCGTAAAATATATTTGTTTTAAAAAAGGGCAACGTGGATTTAGAACGTGATAGCAATTCACATTTGTGACACAAAAACCCTGTAAAAAAAGTTGATCCGTTTTTTATATTCCATCTTTTTTTCCGTAAATGGCTCATATTTCCGGAATTAATAACCTTATATTATGGAATTATTTTCATTTCCCGTGAATGGATCCGGGAAAGGCTCATTTTTACGGAGTTTTTACAGAAATAACGGATAAAATTTTTTATAGGGAAAACGCAACGAATGCATTGATTGCATCGTTTTCTTCACCTTTTCAAGAAACCAATAGAACCCAACTTTGTTCTCTTATAGGGAATTTAAATAATAAAATTAAAGTACGCAATCTTACATATTTAAACGTTAATATTTTCCGGTGAGTTCATAATAACGAAAAGTGTAATACCGACTGATGATTATATTGTATACTTGTATATATAATCGGTAAAAAAATGTCAGAAGAAAAAATTAAGTATTAGTCAAAAGTGAGTAAAATAAAGGATAAAAGTTTAATTAATTTAAATTATCTATGTAAGTAAAAAACATACAGTAATTAATTGTTTGATTGATGCACGAATATAACGCAACCAAAAAATTTTTTTTATAGTTAAGAACAATCTAGTGATTAATTTATCTAATTATATTATCATTTTCATCATTATTTTTATAACGTAAAATTTCTAAATCTCGGATTGAATTGTAAATAGTAAATTTTTTAAAGAAAATTTCGGATTTTTCATTATCGTTAAATTCAAAATAAAAAAGAAATAAAACTACGAACAAACCTTTGCGGCTTTGCCATTTGATCAATTAATATATAACTGGTGTTTCGACTAAATTGCTTATGAGCTATGAGTTAGTTTAATAGTAGCTAATTATCAAAAACAAATAGGTAGAACTTTAAATTTTTGTAATTTTTTATGTTCATGACACGCTATAAAATAATTGTAAATGCGGTGATTCGCAATAAATGAATCAAATTAATTGCAATAAAATAATTTTTACTGTATTTCATTATATAAATGTACAGTATGAACCGATTTTTTCAAATTTGAATATATAATCCTATATATTCCGTTTTGTAGCTGATAAAGAAAAACTGATGACAATTCATTATAAAACAAACAGTTAGTATATATCTTGCAGACATGATTTTATTAATAATGAAAGGTATTAAAACTCATCTTAGAAATTTATCAAACAAATCACTTTTACTACAAGTTCAATCATTATTTTTTGCAATAACATCGGATCGCGCTTTGACTTTTTTATTTAGGAGTTCTAATTTCACAAATCTTGGTCACGTATTACATTTATTCCTTGATTATAGTATATACTAATCGCGCACGGTTCTATAACGTTATGGCAGTTTTTACTCGATCACTATTGATTGCATATTTCATAAATTAGGATTAATTGATAATAAAGTTCGGTTTTTCCAATAAATTTTTAATGATGAAAAAAAGCTTTAATTAATTTATAATGTATTATCACGTCATTAAAAAAATGATTTTTATAATATAATAAAAGATATAAATAAATAAAGTTATTTAAATAAATAAAAATAAAAAAAAGTTGTTACACGCAAAAAAAATATAAACCATTTGTAGCCAAGCGGGACACGCTCTATTTCTCAATGGCGTCACGATATTTGATTTGAGTTTTCTCGAAAACAAATACTAAAATTCTTAAAGAACATAATACATAAAATAATAAACCAACACTTCTCATCCATTGTATAACCTTAATGATAATGTTAGCTCAAAAAAAATCATATTTACGTGAATGTTGTTATAAATGAAAATTACAAGAATTTACTTATCTAATTCTAATTTATTTAGATCCTTAATAAGTTCCTCTTGGTCTTTTGACGAATTAAAATCTTCAACTAATAAAAAATAATAATTATTAAACATATTCATTTTTAATATAAATAATATAATGTTATTTTAAATATACTAAAATATACTAATATACTTACTATTATTAGGTATATCGAAATCATAAGGTTTGCTATGAAATGCTATAAAAA